>CAUDMG010003774.1:2840000-2850000 GCA_958450375.1 Homarus gammarus
ATATATATATATATATATATATATGTGTGTGTGTGTGTGTGTGTGTGGGGGGGAGGGGGGGTCACATGAATGCTAGTTCATCAACGTTTGCTCCCTGTGCTGTTTTTACAGTAATATAATTTACTGGCATTTCCCAATCAATGACCTAAAATGATTGCCACTGTGTTCCAGGCCAAAACTTGTGACTATTCAACGTGGACCAGGTGCATTATCACTGTTACTTAGGACCTAATTGATCAGTACCCAATTAAACAGTATTCAGCGCCAAGGATTTGTCCAAATACATTTGCCAATATCCACGAAATTGGTCCATAATTTCTTAATATTTCTGCATGTGTTGGTGCAGGAGAGGAGAGTCGTTACTGAGTTTGTTATACATTACCTATTAGGCAGACGTGGTCGAGAGCTGATGTTAATCTGGGATGATTACGAGACTAAACACACCTTGCGACAGGGGTCATCTGGCTAATTTATCTATCAATCTATCTATCTATCTGTGTGTGTGTGTGTGTGTGTGTGTGTGTGTATGTGTGTGTGCTGATAGCCACATAGGGAAAAGGTAAACAAGAAGTTCCCAAGCGATTTCGTGTAATTCACATCTTCAGGGTTAGTACAGACTGAGGAGTACTAGTTAATATCAAGGCCAATATATACAGTAAATAAGATTGAGGTCAAGTTACTTGGGCCAGCAGGAATCCACCATATTCAGGTCAATAAGTAGTTACCCAAAACTTTACCTGGTTACAAATCTTCTTAATGACAAAATTAGCTAATTTGTACATGTCATTACTCATATTCTTGTTAACAGATTCAGTATATTTAGCGGGACTAAGGAGGTATTAGCCTCCTGGTATCATTTATATAAAAGGGTTTCACAGTCCGATATTATAAATATACTCAATTTCCTCATCAATGGATTCCAGACAGTATATTCGTAGAACGTGTAAAAACATTGACAAAAATACTAACTCTGTCTCTATTATGGTGGGCAGAATAATAATGACTTTATAAACACACATTTATTCCTAATATTATAATTTTATATGTTGCTAACTAAAGGGTTTAGTAAAGACATTAACCATTTTCATAATTTATATGTGATTGATCCAACTGAACTAAAGGGTCTTGCTGGGTTATTGTGAGTCTTGATAAGACCACATTATATATCTTTATAATGGCAGTGAAGGGGACATTGAAGAAAACTTTTATGATATTATCTTCGCCTTTCAACAGAAACTTTTGTTTTTTAAACTGAGTATTAACACATACACACACACACACACACAGTTTCCGAGCATATTCAGTGTTAAAGAACATTCTACGAAAGAATCCAACCTGACGCACTTACTACACTTCACCCCACTAGGGAACTCCAGTCCTACCCGCTACAACTCTCACTTAGCTTTTACCATACCTTAACTGCTGTTGATCATTACTTAATTACACTGTGCATATTGTATTAAATGGTTTTGCCTCTTTGGGTTCGTGATAATCATTAACTACCATGCCGGGGAAACTTATGATCAGTAAGTCAGTCCTGTAGTATCCCAGAAACCATCATACATCTTCATTATTCAACTGGACTTTCAAAGCTAAAGATTAAATGTTTAAGTCTCGTGTTCACAGAAGACTGGAAGCATCTTGAAAGGAAGTATTCTGTAAGACTCGTATGCTATTTTTCCTCGTAACTGGGATTTATAATTCATAAGCTCTTTTGACTTATGGCGCCTCACGAAAATCGAGGCAAGATTGATGTCAAAATTACAGTACTGTAATGACTCTTTTGTATTTAGACGCTTTCTTTGAACTACAGACAGTTAGGAAAATAATCCGTAAACCCTTGAGAGCCCTAGTCAAGTACAGTACATAGAACACTGGAGCTAAGACAGTTTCCTAAACAGTCCTTCATTACCGGACACATAGGTTATCATCCATAAGATTTAGCAACGCGCTGCTTTTCCTGTCGCCTTTAGACGGTTTCTTAATGGAATAATAGCTTTACATAATATTATAATAGGTCCATAAATTCAAGTTATGATGGAGGGAGTTATATAGCTGCAAGTTTTTTTTCTTCTTAGCTCTCGTGACATGATGCGGTCCATCATCCCTACCCGTGCCAGCCGGAACAGCTGTGTTTACAGGAGAAAATTAGAAAGTGTCTGGACACATAAACAAGAATATTACAACGACATGTAAGAACTATTCTGCGTAATATGATTATTATTTTCCCCTGATATTTATTAATCTCTGAAATTTTGACAGGATGTAATAACTAAACTTTACATAATATATGTAATGTGACCATAACTTTTCATAAGCCTAAGTCGTCTGTTTTCACGTGATGGTGCACTAAAGTTAATTAACCTACACATTTCGTCACTATAATGTCAAATATTGGAAAGAATTCATTAAATTTTGAGAGCATTCACTTATTAGTTTATGAACAACGTGCATTTTGTTCCATATACCAGGTAATAACTCTTTGTTTCGCGTCAGTTGTCCAGCGTGGATGTAAGTTTAAAATATTTCTCAAGTTAAATAATTATTTCTCGGATTCTTACATTAATGATGGAGACGATAACGTACTCCAATAAGTATGGTTAAGTGACTCTGCAACACTAGAGTAGTTTAGCTGTTCATCTCTTAGAGAAAGCTTTTGATGGGTAGATGTGTTGCCAGAAATCTTATCCATATTAACAAAAGAGTGATATAAACTGGAAGGAAAACATAGGTTAGGGTCCACCATAAACCAGTTGACATCTTATGCATGTAAACACTACCTACGTATGCTCGATGGGCCTCTTAAGCCTATCTTCTGCCTTAACCAGCCCCCCCCCCCACCCATCACTGATCTTCCACCAGCCCCCCCCCTATCACTGATCTTCCACCAGCCCCCCCCCCTATCACTGATCTTCCACCAGCCCCCCCCCCTATCACTGATCTTCCACCAGCCCCCCCCCCCTATCACTGATCTTCCACCAGCCCCCCCACCCCTATCACTGATCTTCCACCAGCCCCCTTGGTTATTTAACCTTTTTACCAGAAGCTACAGATCTTCACATATCTTATTTTTTTTCCAAAAGTGAACTCTTACTCATATATACACCTGGAGATCCCCTATGATTTAATATGCAGGTGGACTCACAAGGGAGGGGCTTCGTTTATTTGATGGCAACACCTGGCGCCCACGAGCTGAGGCAAAGCTGGGGATTAAGAACTTGCGGTGGAGCTTCAGTGCAGATGGTTAATTTGTTCGTGTATTGCGGCTCGCCATGTTGACTGTAGGTGTTGTAACTCTCGCAGGACCAGACATGGCGTACCTGGATGTTATTTGTGAGATGCTTTTGATGAAAACGAGTATGCTTTATTGACATAACCAGACTCCATTGTTTGTTTTTACTATACAGTATAATTGATAGAAATTCTTCATGCTTATTGATCTGCTATGCGTGCGTAAGAATGTATGTAATTGTAGACACAAACATGCCCATCAGTGTATGCGTTTGGCCATTTGGATATACTGGTATGAATATCAATGGAAATGGTCTTTCAGTCTGTAAAGGAGAGCTCGGCAGCTTAGAGTCAATATATATGTATGACAACGAGCATGACTTCCTATATTCACAGTGCACTGTATACCTCACAAAATGTAGCAAGTGTGGCGAACGATGTAAAATCGCTTTCAACATAAAGAAGAAACGTGTCTTCCTGTTGTCAAAATTCTAGGATCTACTTTATGCAGAGACAGGTGTGTTTGTGGTTATTACCTAGACTCAGAAATGAGGTGACTTAAAGTAATGGAAAAAGACACGTACAGTACGTGTTGTGAAATGTAGCTTCACATTTCTGAAAATAAATAAAACGTGTAAAGGTGATAGAAATGAACCTCCGGGAGGCAGCTTCGCAGGGCCATGATTTACGGCTCTCTCTAGTCGGTCTTAGAAGGTCGTGATTTATTTTTTCTATACAGGAAGACATTTACGACCCTAGTGATATATCAAACTAAAGACAACACGTGCAAAAATCATGGGAACCTTAAGAACACTACCACCACTACACGTTCGTAAAGTTGTAATTTACAGACGTCTCTTGTAGATCTGTGGAGGCAGTGTCTGTTTTTCTATGCACGGACATACTGTGTGTGTGTATATATATATATATATATATATATATATATATATATATATATATATATATATAATATATATATATATATATATATATATATATATATATATAGGCAAAGCTACGTGTGCCAGAATATATGAAATTACAAAAACATAAGAAGTGGACCTTTATGGTGTAGTGTTATTATTATTTATTGGAAGATCTTAAGGTAACGAGTTAGAAATTTTATACACACAAACATACTGTAATTGATTATTACAGGTGAAAACGGAAATCGATATTCGAGACACAATAGCTCTCTTACCTATTAGGAATCCTGGTAAACAAATATCTTGGGAAAATCATCAAAAGTATTGAATTTAATATAAACACAAATCGTATATCAGAACAGAACGTAATAATAGCAAAAATGGAAACGAAAATGGGCCTTTAGGATACAAAAAGGCCGAGCATCTTCGGTGAGTCAGAATTTACGGAGCTCTCTGGCAGGTCTGGGATAACGCATACAGGTAATAATCTTCCCCAAGACAGTCATGGTGAGTGCTAAGGTGACAGCAACTGCCCCAACCACTTACTGCCCTTAATGGATATGAATGAATTAGAACGTGGTTGGCTTTGTCCCTGCCGTCGTCAGTACTGAGCGAATTTATAAGCTTTTTGTGAGATGACAACTTTATGTGTGTATTTTGCTTATGAAGAGGTCTGCTCAGGGTGTCATGTGAATAGTTGGATGACGGAGTGTGCGTTAGTAGGTCCAGGGAAGGCTTTTTCTTTATTCCCGTAGTTATTGTTGGGAAAATCAAGGACTGTTTCTTATCTCTCTCTCTCACACACACACACACACACACACACACACACACACACACACACACACACACACACACACTCACACACATACACACACACACACACACACACACACACACACTCACACTCACACACACACACACACACACACACACACACACACACAGAAGAAGAAGAAGAAAAAGAAGAAAAATGCTAGTGACAGGGGGGAAGGAGGTTCAGAGGAAGAGTAAAGAGAGGATGGAAATGAATTTTAGAAGGAGAGAACAGGTGCAGTGGCTAAACACCGCTTGCGTGAGGGGGTAGGCAAATGCCCTGATGGTGCAACAATCACAATCAGGACGAGGCAGAGGGAGGGTGGGAGCAGGTCCGGGCAAGCAAAGGGCCAACTTGGGTGCCCATAGTCGTCGTCTAGCCCAGGCAGTGTTATCAGAGCGGAGGAAGAACCGCCCCGCCACGGCTGCGGCGCAAGCCGAGAAGCGCAGGTGGACGGACGCACAGGCCACACACGAACAAATTAACAGAGAAGGTGAAAACATGAAAATTTGCTAGTCGTAGGGTTGTTTGGAGAAAGAAGAAGGTAAAGTCTTTGAGCTATGTCAAAGAGGAGCAGAGCGAGTTGGAGGAAGGGTTTTGAATCTTTGAACTTGAAATGTCAAAGTATTCATAGTAAGGAAGGATGAGCGTATCGTAGGAGAGTTTTTAGTAATAGCAGCAGACAGATTTGAGCTTTTTTGTCAAATTATGAACGGAGACGAGAATGAGAGATAGGCTGAATGGTTTCAGTCTTGAGGTAGGTCGATTTTATTAGAATTGGATGTCACAGACGTTGGGTAAGTTTTGATTTGCTTCTGAGAGTTATGGATCTTTCAGCTATGTCAGAGAGAAATGGAGAGAGTTAGAGGAAGAGTTTTGAATCTTTGAGCTTGAAATGTCAAAGTATTCGTAGTAAGGAAGGATGAGTGTATCGTAGGAGAATTATTTAGTAATAGAAGGGGACAGATTTGAGCTTTGTCAAATTGTGAACAGAGATGAGAGTGAGATATAGGTTGTTTGGTTTCAGTCTTGAGTTAGGTCGATAATGTTGACAGTTGCTGGCATAGAGGTTGGGTATGTTTAATTTGGTTTTGGAGAGTTGTGATCTTATGAGAGGCTTCGTCTGGCTGGGGGGGAGATGTGTTCGGATTGGCTGTGGGAGGGGGGGAGAGTTTGTGCTTGGGGCTTGGCGGGGGTGGAGGTTGTATGTTGATTTGAGGTGAATTAGAATTACTTAAGGGGGGTTGTTGTGTGAGTGTGTATGCTTTTGCGTGGAAATGTAGTAAGAGGAGAGGGGGAGGGTTAGGATAATTATTATAAGGTCAGGTATGGTTCGGATGACGGGAGGAGGGGGGAGGAGCGGAGAGGAGAGGGGAGGCGAGGAGAGGAGAGGGGGGCTTAGGAGGTTGTTGGGTTATTTATAGTTTGGAAGGATTCCTTAGGTGTGATATGATTTGTGTTGCTAATGAATAGTTGTATTGAGTCATAGTTGTTGTCTTTTTTTTTTTTTTTTTTTTTTTTTTTTTTTTTTTGAGGAGGGTCGGTGGGGCTTGTTAGAAAGGTCGGGTATATTAAGTTTTTCTCTTGGGAGGATTGAAGGTGTTGGTTAGTGATTGGATGGAGAGTAGCATTTTTTTTTTTTTTTTTTTTTTTTTTTTTTTTTTTTTTTGGAGGGATTGTGAGTAAGGTTGGGTGGGTTAAGTTTTTCTTTTGGGAGGATTATAGGTTTTGTTGGTGGTTGGCAGAGTTTGGTTAATTTGCAATCATTCTTTCCTTTACTTGTAAAGGACTTCTGCAATTGCAGGTATTGTGAATTCTGGTCCCATTATTGAGGGAGAGGGTTTTTGTACAGGAACAATGCACCCCTCCCCGACCTTATTAGCTAAGGGAGGCGTTCATTTCATCCGTTAATGGTACCGTTTTTAGGTACACCTCTCCGACCTTATTGGCTAAGAGGGGTGCCCATAAAACCGAGTTGGAAACATTCTCCTCGACCTTGTTGGCTGAGGGAAACATACATGTCATCCGAGTTAGTATGGGATGGGTAAGTTAGGTATTTGTTTTGGGAGGAGTAATAGGGTGTGATTAGTTAATGGTAGAATGGTTATTTTTTATTTTGTGTGGGATTGCTAGTAACGGCTGGGTGTGTTAGGTTGTTATTTTGGGAGGAGTAATAGGGTGTGGTTAGTTAGTGGTAGAATGATTATTTTTTATTTTGTGTGGGGCTGCTAGTAATGGTGGGTATGTTAGGTTTGTATTTTGGGGGGATTGTTAGGTGTTTTTTTTTTTTTTTTTTTTTTTTTTTTTTTTGGGGGGGGGGGGGGTGTTAGTGCAGGGTAAGTGGATTAGTTTTTTTTTTTTTTTTTTTTTTTTTTTTTTTTTTTTTTTTTTTGTCGGAGTGGTCTTGAGTTTGAGTTGGTGGCGTGGGGTTTGGAGTGAGGGGGGGGAGTTTGGTTAGGTTGGGTGGGAATCATTGGGTGTGGGGTTGAGAAGAGGTTAGGGTAGGTTGATTGGGTTAGGTTAGGGTGAGGGTTAAGGAGAGGTTAGGTTTAATTTGGGGGGAAATTGTTGGGTGTGGTTACTAATACAAGGGAGGTGGGAGGGGAGTGTTTGGTCTATTTAGTATGGAGGGGTTTCTGTCTCTGAATCTACGTGGGAGTATGATGTTGTCAAAATAATCCTGCCATTGAGGGTAATTAGTGAGGAGAGTTTCTATTTGTTTGTCACCTAGGTGTCTCCAGTAGATGTTAAGTGGGGGAAGGGAGCTGAGTTCATGTAGATAACTATTTCGGGTGAAGGATGACCAGTGTGTGTTATGGATGAACCTTAGTGCTTTGTTTTGTATGACTTGAAGTTTCTTGGCGCTTGTTGGTGGTGCTAGCTGGAGTGTGTTAGGTGCATAAGTCAATAGTGGGCGTATGAGGGCTTTGAATAGGTGCGTTTTGGTTTTGATTGATGCGGTTCTGAATCTGTATAGTTTCCCGAGTGTTTTGTTTGCGATCACAGCTTTCATTTTGGTGTGTGGTGTCATGGTGAGGGTGTCGTTGAAAGTGACTCCAAGGATTGTGTTTGTTCGTTTGATAGTTATAGGTGAAGGGTAGGCGATGTAGGGGTTTAGGTAAATGTGACGTGGTTGTCGTCTTTTGGTGCCGAAGTAGGTGATTTGTGCTTTGTTTGGGTTGGTTTGGATTCGCCATCGGAGTTCCCATTGTGTAACCTGTTCTAGTTCCCTGTGTGCTTTGTCTGTTAGGTGGTCAAGAGTTCTGTGTCTGATTAGTTGGGTTACATCGTCGGCGTACTGTATTGTCAGAGAGTCAATGTGTAAGGGGTCGGGTAAGTCATTTGTATAAAGAATGTATAGTGTTGGGGACAGGACTGATCCTTGTGGGACTCCTGCGTGCAGTGTGAAGTGGTCAGAGAAGGCAGGTGTGACTTTTATTCTCATTTTTCTGTCAGTTAGGAAATTGCAAAGTAATTGTTGTGATTTATGAGGGAGGTTAAAATTAGTGCATATCTTGTATTTTAATCCTTCGTGCCAAACTGTGTCGAATGCTTTTTGTACATCTTTTGTGATGAGTGCTATCTTGTATGCATCTTTGTTCATGTGGAGGTAATTGGTCATGATATTAAGTGCGTCCTGGGTTGAGTGGTGTGCTCTGAAACCGAACTGCTTATATGACAGTAGTTGTTCATCCTCAAGATGGTATCTGAGGCGGGTGTTGTATAATCTTTCAAAGGTTTTTCCTAAGATTTCCAATATGCTGATTGGTCTGTAGTTTTGAGGATCTGTTGGGTTTTTATTTGGTTTCGGTATCATGACGGCTGTGGCTGTCTTAAAGAGTTTTGGGAAGTAACCTGTGGCCAGTTGGGTGTTGTATAGGTATGTAATGGCTGTGATTGTTTCTGGGGAGGTGCTTCAGAATTGCTTGACCAATCTTGCTGTCACCCGGTGTTTTCTTTTTGGTTTTGTCCAGTGCTTGTTTGACTTCTGTTGGGGTGAAAGGAGCAGTGAGGGTGTGGTCCTGTGTGAGAGTGGAGGTATCTATTGTGTCGTCAGGAGTCGTTCTGTCGTGAAGTGTTTGCATGTGTGTGGTGATGTTGTTTATGACACACACACACTTTACCCATCTTCTCTTCTACTCTTTCCCTCCTCCCTAGGCTTTTCAAAATTTAAGACAATAATGCTGACACACCAACACTTACTCGCTATAATCTTGAAGATGTGTGGGCGGGATAACTGAAAAAGATTTAATTCGATGATAATTTTCTTTAGTTTATAAAAAATTCATAAACTAACGTAAATTACTTCTTCCTAGTAAAGGAGTCTTGCACTTACTGCATCTTGGTGTTGTAATTTCAATTTGTGATTAAAGTCATATGAAAGAAAATTATTTAGAGATACACATACAATTATTATAATGTAGAGGAATCTCGGGCACCGTGAGTCCTCTACTTCTTGACTTTGTGTCTATCTGTTATGTAATGTTCTTGTTGGTTGTAGCATACTTGTTTATCTCTGTGTATTCATCTTTAGTACGAGGTTCTAAGCTGCTGCTACTCTGTGTTTTTGCTCTATTTTGTTAAATGTAGTAAATTTTAGTCATTAATAATTCCGTATTTTAATGTTCAGGGTTTATATAATTTTTCGTAAACCAGTTAATGTGCCCAGTGATGTATTTAACTTATTTTTTTAGACTGAGTATTTGTTATGCTATTGTATGTTATTCTATATTTTTGCTCTGATGCTGACAAGACATATTGTCCAAACGTTACCGATAAATACGTTGTTGTTTTTTCATCCTACGTATACGCTTCCCTGAGAGGAGAGTTAATTGCATTATATATAAAGGTTGTAGATAGTTGGCAGTTGTCAAACAGAGAGGTACTACCTCCTGGGAAGATATTAGAAGCATAATGTATTGTCTAATGGTACACCCTGCTGTCATATGGCATCTCAAAAATTGTGACCAAGTCTCAAACTGCTGATCTGACTGGCTTTCTGCCTCATTTACACACAACTGCTGGGGAT
>CAUDMG010003774.1:2852500-2867162 GCA_958450375.1 Homarus gammarus
GCTGATGTTTTTGTTTCATTGATGTACCAAAATGTGAGGCAAACAGCGTAGACTCATCACTTTAAATTGACTTCATCTCTCGTGGGGAAAATAAATGGATATCATTGTGACTACTGAATATAAAGGGAAGGATGATATGTGGAGGCAGAATAGTGTTATACTGTATTCAACGCTCCTCGCTCCAGTCTCACGTCGCTGTGTTAATGAAGGTGTTAATACTCAGCAGCTTCATTAATGCACAAAACCAACGTTACCGCTCAATTCAAGGCTCTGTTTTGGAGGAGGTTTGTAGCTGTCAGCTTCAACCTTTAACGCTGCTTTACCAGATGAGCCAAATTAGTAATCACTAAAGAATAGATTTCCCTGAGTCCCCAATTTCATTTTAATCTCACACAGGGAGGACAGTTCTCGTAGGGGACCATAAAGGGGACCTTTGTAGAGCTGCTCACAGACATCCCTTGGTATAGCATTCTCTCCTAGAGGTATATGTTTACTATATACCTCTAGCTACACAAGCACTTCTCAACACTGTACCGGCGGCTGGGTGTAACTTTCGCTCTGGTTGTATTAATATCACAAATATATGTTTTTATTTCAACATTTCTGGTGTATTAATGCAGAGTGTTGTCAGTGCTGGTGTTGCTTTAATACTATAAGGCTGTGGCGCTGCCCTGCGCTCTAGCCACTTGTTCGCTGGCCGCAGAGAAATGAATATTCATACCCTGGGACACCGCCAGTTTGCACCTGCACCTGTTCATTTCCTCGGATATGAATTCTAATTTCTGGTATATTAACTGTCCCTATAAATTTTGCTCAGTCGTTGGTGATATTAGATGTTTGTGTGTGGTGCGCGCACAGTATTGCATATTTCCTATTTTATTAAAGGGTAATATCAATTTAGTTTTGTTTATCAGAAATTATATTTGTCAAGAAAAGAATTGGGAACACTGTATACGAAAGAAGAAAAGTGTGACTCGTGAAGGCCAAAAAGTACCCTATAACAGTCTGTATTAGTTCACTACATTATACGGATATATACAGTATATATAACAAAGCAGTAATGGGGGGATAATAGACAGTTTTCTCGCCATCATCACGAAAAAAATATTTCACAATAATATCATACTCAGCGTTATACACCACAGTTGGACAGATATACTGTAGATAATACACTCCTAAATACGAACACAGACATATGATTACCTGCTACAATATAAAACAGACAGTAGGTAATATGAAACTAGGCAAAAAAGATAAACAGTGTAAAGTGATGAGGTAATGCAGAAGGTCAAGAGGTGGTTATCACATATTGGCATTTATAGTAATAATTAAGAAATTGTTCCCGTGATTGTTACCTGCTGTACGTCTCCAAGTGGTGTTATTTATAAACAGATCAACTCACAATAGATAAAGGCTATATCCGTGGAGTATGGCAATCTTCATAACATCTCGTGTGGTATTGATGATTCAAAAGATCGACGAACCTCTATCAAATCAAGGAATGTTATTACAGGGTGAGAAATTTACCGAAAGATCGATACCTTCCATTTGATTATTATTGTAGCTGAGAATGGTGGGGGTCATGGACACAAGAATCAGACGAGTCATCGAATTTACAAGTAATTATTTAAATCTCAAAAGACTCTTGGCACAATCCTGATTAAGATGTGTATAATAATTCAGATCATAGTAGGAAGAGTTCGGTAGTTCTCATCATTATTAAGGGGCTTCCATTACTCATATCCTTATCAGAAGGTTTCCATAAATCACAAAAGTCTTTCCCATTAACACCGGTTTTGACAGTTTCGTTTTCGGCCTACGTTCACAAAATTTAATGCTGGGATAACAGTGGGTGTTGCCTGAAGTGAACACCCCCCAGTGAGTCGGACCAGGATAAATTTTGTCTCGATACTCTAGCTAGCTCCACGGCGATATCTAGAACACAGTGTATCTTCTATCATTATGCTGAAAACATACAGCTGTAGTATTCATTCTCTGCTTGTACTGACACACACACACACACACACACACACACACACACACACACACACACACACACACACACACACGTATCTCCCCACACACATACACGCACATTCTCTCCACACTACAATAAATCAACTCCGACTGTCAGGACTGATTTTATTAATGCTTTCCCTCACCATCCCACACACAGCAATGTTAAAATCCAACCTTATTGTACAGGACTGTGGTAGTGGTGTGGAGGAGTGCTGGTGGCTTTCCATTATTATTATTGTTATTATTTCAGTTATCCTTCTTTGTATAAATGATATTATTTTAATTATCTATTCATCCTTGAAGTCAAAGAGATCATACACACTCTATCGTCCAAATCACCACCGCAAACAACCATCAACGTATCATTAATTACCTTACATGTTTCTCTAGTACACGACGTGATGTTAAGTAGGGTCAGGTGAAGGATCTCTCAGGTTCTTCAGTAGATAACGTAATAAGCTAGGTGTGGCAGGTGTAAGGTAACGACAACTTGATACGTATGTATTTTATAAAAAAAACTGTGCCTCCAGTGTTTCTTAAAGCAAAAAGTTGAGTGTTAACATACAGAGTCATCAGTGTAGTAAACACCTGAGGTTACCCAATGAATTATTTGTCTTTGCTCGGACAGGGTATTACACTCTCTCTCTCTCTCTCTCTCTCTCTCTCTCTCTCTCTCTCTCTCTCTCTCTCTCTCTCTCTCTCTCTCTCTCTCTATATATATATATATATATATATATATGCAAGTAAATCACTGTAGGTGCGCGTGATCTAGGTATATGCTGATAACCACCAGGAAAGAAGAAAACACGAAGTTCCCAAGCGCTTTCGTGTAATTCACATATATATATATATATATATATATTTTTTATGTAGATCCACATTGTAAACGTGGATAATATAAATTTTGATAAAATCACACAGGAAAAAGGGAAACAATATGGAGCACCTTAGCTTTCGTCTTTATTCAAGACATCTTCAGAGGCAACTGAATTACAAGGACTGAGAGAGGCTTATGTACACAGGGTGACCTTACAAAACATGAGGTCAGGTCAAAAACATGATATCCTCTAAACCATACACCAACACCACCGCAAACATAAGAGGAGCTTAAAAGAAAGGGGGACATAACTAGTCATGTTAAGTCAGGTCCAAAATATGAGACCCACTAATAATCTACCCTACATCTACCTCGAATGCTTTCAAAGCATTTTTAACCTTGGGCCACTGACAAATAAATTTATGAAACATAGTATCAGTTTTGTACTGACCATCACTAAGGTTTATATAATTAAATTATCTAATCAAACTTGCTTCAACCAGAAGTCTTTCTGTGACACATGATGATTTATACACTTCTAAACTGTTTTCCCAATCTATAGGATGATAAATGTTCCTTATATTAACGAACAGTACACTACTTTCAGATGCTGTTCTCATATTGTACTTGTGCTGTTTAATTCTGAGTTGCAATGCTTTTCTAGTCTGACCTACAATACACAATTTCCATTACAATTGCTACATGGAATGCAGTAAACACTCTCCATTTACATTCAAGGTCTGGCTATTCTTAATTAATATATTAGTAATAGTTGAGTCATACTTAAAAACAACATTAATGTTTAATAATTTAAGGGACTGAACTAACGGGACAAATTCATTGTGATAAAGTAGAGTCAAAATATTCTTAAATGTGCAATGGAACGAATGTGTTTCAATTCTTCATCAACAAATTCAGGTTTACAAATATGCAAACATCTGAAAAACATAGCAGAAAAAACTGACATTTTGGTAGATTCATGGTGACTCGATGAAAAATTTATGAAACTGTCTACCTGTGTAGGCTTTCTGTACACCCAAAATTTATAGTTATGACCATTTCTCGTGATAAGCATATCAGGAAATGCCTCTGAAGATGTCTTGAATAAAGACGAAGATAAGGTGCTCCATTGTTTCCCCTTTACCTGTGCGATTAAAAAAAAAAAAAAAAAAAAAAAATATATATATAATATACTTCTCTACCAACCATAAAATTTACTTCAAAGTATATTTTTCATGCGATCCCTGGACATACCTGCGAGAAATCTGGCGCGAAGTTGCCCAGTAAACGTAACTGTAGTAATTAAATAGATATTTGGTATAAAAAAAAACACTAACATTAATACACACACACACACACATGGCAATCATATTCAACTTCCTCCAGTTTTATCATTAACTCACTGCCATACTGTATATATTAATATTACGGGTTAATTTTAAACAGGGTGATGATAATTTCCCACCATGACCCAAGCGTCCGACTTCGAATAATTAATATTTCAGATTTAAAAATTATATTAATTTTGATGAATATGCAAATCATCATTCATATCACTTGAATGAATTGGTTTGTAATTGTATCGTCAAAATTTCGCTATAAATTACTTTTGTCAACTTGCGAGAATTAATGCTAATGAACATACTGTATGGTGTCGTTGGTTTGATTCATAGTGATATCTTAAAGGAGGAAACATGGTTGGATAATCGTGACATTTTGTCAAATAAGGATTTTTTTTTCGTTTTTATTGCCATAAATTAATGAAACTAATTGGCATATGATAAAATATGCTGTCTCAGTAGCAGGTGATCGCTGTCACATTGTGAGTGTTGGTGTGACGGGACCAGAGACTTATTGCAGAGGTGTAAACGCCGTTGTGAGACTCTTCTTACTTAGGTGGGGGTTATTTAACCTAACCTAACGTAACCTAACCTACATATGTACATGAGAGAAGTGGGACCTCTCGTAGTATCAGAAGACGATTAAAGAAGGTATAGTGATAAAGCATTCCACATTTAAATAATAGTGTAATGCCCACAGCCATCCTGACCAGAATCCCATTAAAATCTTAAGAAAATCATACACATTCCCCGCGGGTCCCAGTCAAATAGCCAATTGTGATTCTACAGGCCGGCGCGGTGACTCGCACACATGCATGCTATATATATATATATATATATATATATATATATATATATATATATATATATATATATATATATATATATATATATATATACAGTATATGCAAGTAAATCACTGTAGTTGCGCGTGATCCAGGTATATACTGATAACCACAACATCATGTTTTTTTAAATAACATTATTTTCATCAGATTCCACTTAAACTGAATTATGAATGCATGAGTTGAACGAGATAAGCAAAATGGTGGGATCGGAAATGAAATTTACCGAACTTATATCCAATTGATTAACGGATTACTACCTTACCGAGGTCACCAACTTAAGAGTGATGGACTGTACATACAGTATACTGTATAAGTGCTCATGTGTTGCTCAACGATGGTCACTTTAACGAGGTCCAAATGAAAATTTAGTTTTTATGTAAAGGTAAGGTATAGTAGAGGAAGTCGTCCCTAGATCTGAAGACTATATTGTATAGTTGATATTGAAGCTCGTCAGCACTACTGATGATCAGCTCCGCGTTTCTTATATTGATATAGTTTCACCAAGCGTTTTAACACTGTTAGCTTATATTTTGTCTCTTGGCAGTTTATCTTGAAGGACAATTTAAGTGGTATTATATCACATTTGAGACATTTCAGCTATGTGTTACAATGGGCAACATCTAATTGCATTATGAAAATATTGTTCAGCAATTTATTTGCTTCACTGTGTTTTGTAGGTTCCTAGTAGCATAAAAAAATATTATTTTGGCTTAATGTTCGATTTTTCAGGACTGATGCTGTACTGTCCTCGACGCTTATTGTTTTAGTTAACCCTTCATTAATCAGTATCCTCTACCATAACTCTGAATAGAACTAATTTTCTTCTTCTTTTTATTAAGTCTCATTTGGATCCAGTTTGTTTTTAAGAAACCTTTAGTCTGTTAAAACTTTGTTCTATATTTGTTTAGGTTATTTTTGTTGTTACCTTAACTCAGAATTTTAAGTGTAGTCGTACAGCTTCAGTTCATGGAATACGAGTATTCATAGTTTGCGAACCTTTGTGAATCGATTTTCATGCCTTAATTACTCTCATTTCCACAATCTACGCCACCTGGTGTTCAATGTCTTTTACTTTTGGTAAACCTAGAATTATCAAGACAGATTTAGCAGTCACTTAGTAGACGCCTTTAAAATCAAGAATACTTATTGGTTGACAAAAGTCTCGTTCTTTCCACAGCAACCTTTCTCAAACAATTATTATTTCCTCTGGAAACTTTATGGTGAGGTGTGTGTCAACTGTTGCCTAAATCAATGTGGTAATTTTAATAACACAAATAATGAGATTACGGTAAATCCTTAATGGTTGTGAATCCGTTGAATAATCAATTTCTTTAAACATTTATGTATCAACTCTTCCCTCTGATCCTGTATATAAGTTCATATCTAAGATGCTTGTGTTGTATGTATGTATATATATATATATATATATATACATACATATATATATATATATATATATATATATATATATATATATATATATATATATATACATATATTGTTCTTCCACATTTATATAAAATCATTTCAAATCTAGAATTCTCGCATACTAGAAAATCGTCCGGCTTTCCTCGCCAGGAATTGGGATATCTCTTGCACACGAACTATGGTTGTAATCATTTACTTCATCTCATCAGTAGTTCCCTGCTGGTAAAACAACAACAATGCATCCAGATCACATTTGTTTATGCCTATTGAGCTTAACACGTATCGTAATTTGATGACAAATCTGACGATGTTAATGACGATGACAGGGCGGTGACAAGAGCACTTTATCAGTCATCCTCCTTTTGACGGGAAGGACGTTCAAGTAAATGTGGAAATGTGGGTATTTTCGTGAATCAAATTCGGCCATCACCCTTAATGACTGACCAGTTTCGGTCGAAGAAGTTTGGATTCTTAGTGAGTAATATCAATAAGCTGAGAAGAACGCAGGACAGTTCCTGCCATAACCCCTTGCAAAACTCTCCTTTCAGTTCCAATTGGAGTCCTATGTGGGACAACTCCCCCCTCCCTACCCGAGGCCCCACTGGCACACTAGGACTATCTCACAGGCATAGATTTCCCCGTGGTTGGAAAAGTCTGTTCTGGCGGTTTTCGATCCACAAACGCGGATATCGCGTCCAGGACGATTAAAAGTTGCTCAGGCGTATTGTATGACTTTTACCTTTCCCAGTCAACGTTTTTCGCTGATTTTAATGAAAGCCAATGCATGTTGCGTTTTGTTTTGTCGTTATTGTTGTGTCATTTACACCACGTAACATCACGTCAACTGTTGTAATAATAATAATAATAATAATAATAATAATAATAATAATAATAATAATAATTAACGGTTTATTGAAAGAGCATGGCAGCCGGAAGGCTGAAAATATAGTTACTATGTGAAAATATAGTTACTGTGTGTGTGTGTGTGTGTGTGTGTGTGTGTGTGTGTGTGTGTGTGTGTGTGTGTGTGTGTGTGTGTTCTCACTGGTGAGTGTGAGTGGATGAATGCCACGGCAGGTGATGTTATTTTAGTGTTATTGGTGTTTGGGGGACCGGGTGATTGGATTTAGTGAATCAGGTGATTGGGTTTTGAGAACTATGTGATTGGATTTTTTAGGTCAGGTGATTGGGTTTAGAGAATTAGGTGGTTTGGTTTATTAGATCATGTGATTGGATTTAGTGAATTAAATGATTGGATTTACTGAATCAGGTGACTGGGCTTAGTGAATCAAATGATTGGGTTTAGTGGACTAGGTGATTGGGTTTACTAAACTAGGTGATTTGCTTTAGTGAACTAGGTGATAGGTGATTAAGTTTACCCGATTAGGGCTCTTAGACCGAATGATTGGATTTCATGACCTAGGTGATGAGTTTAGTGGATAAACAACTTAAAACATTAAAACAAGTTATTATATAGAGTGAACCATATCTTTATCTCAATGGAACAAACGTTTGAATGACTGTGATGTTCTGCACTTCTTAAAGGTGTTCAGTGAAGTGCTCCAAAAATAATTAAGTCTCTCTCTCTCTCTCTCTCTCTCTCTCTCTCTCTCGCCCACCTCTCTCTCTCTCTCTCTCTCTCTCTCTCTCAAGTTGTGAAATACACGTACTCAAATACTGTAGCAATCTTTGGTCAATGTGTATAGCCAGACATGCTGCTGTTCCTGTGTCATTTCCTTCACAACATGTCCTTCTTCCACAAATGGCAATATTCCCTTGAGATCAATAACCTAATTCCCTGGAAAGCTTATATGATACGCATACCTGCCTTAGTAACGGTGAATGATTATGCTCAGGTTCAGAATTTACGAGCAGTATTTTGTTGAGCATCGCCTCAGGTAACTGGATACTCGTTACTTGCAGGTAGAGTAGCTTACCTGAGTAGCACCGTAATGAAGGAACACTGTTTGGTAGAACAGGAACTTGTGAAGGACAGACATTAGAAGAGACACAAAACCGCCTCTACCTGTGGCCAAGACACGTACGTTTACTGCGTTCAGAAATTAATTTATCATCTCTTTGTCACATGTCAGGAGAGAAAAACAGAATTCTTAAATCATTTTTTCTCGGCAAATAACAATACCATACACAATAAAAACACCAGTAACTCTCTTCACCCCGCCTCTAACTCTTATTTCTGACAAGAAAACTAAACAATACGAAATTATCGAGCTACAATTCCGTGCTTTTTGTTTATACCTGATGCGAGCAAGATCAGTTTTTCTGTGAGAAGAGAGTGCCAGCCAGTCTGGCTCAGACGGCGATGTGCTTAACAATGATTAGGGCGTGGCTGATTGCTGCATTGTGTACCCTGTAACTCACCTAACCACCAGGTGGTGTACCCTGTAACTCACCTAACCACCAGTTGGTGTACCCTGTAACTCACCTAACCACCAGGTGGTGTACCCTGCAACTCACCTAACCACCAAGTGGTGTACCCTGTAACTCACCTAACCACCAGTTGGTGTACCCTGTAACTCACCTAACCACCAGTTGGTGTACCCTGTAACTCACCTAACCACCAGGTGGTGTGCCCTGCAACTCACCTAACCACCAAGTGGTGTACCCTGTAACTCACCTAACCACCAGTTGGTGTACCCTGTAACTCACCTAACCACCAGGTGGTGTACCCTGTAACTCACCTAACCACCAGGTGGTGTACCCTGCAACTCACCTAACCACCAGGTGGTGTACCCTGCAACTCACCTAACCACCAGGTGGTGTACCCTGTAACTCACCTAACCACCAGGTGGTGTACCCTGTAACTCACCTAACCACTAGGTGGTGTACCCTGTAACTCACCTAACCACCAGGTGGTGTACTCTGTAACTCACCTAACTACCAGTTGGTGTACCCTAACTCACCTAACCACCAGACGGTATGCCCTATATCTCACCTAACCACCAGTTGGTGTACCCTATATCTCACCTAACCTCCAGATGGTGTACCCTATATCTCACCTAACCACCAGATGGTATGCCCTATATCTCACCTAACCACCAGATGGTGTACCCTATATCTCACCTAACCACCAGATGGTGTACCCTATATCTCACCTAACCACCAGATGGTGGTTATAGAAGATATCAGAAGGCTGGGTTCCAAGTACAGTTTGGATGATTAAATTTAAATTGACGGTTTTCACTGTTTGTGTCAAGTCACGTTTAATAATTTATGTGCTGTTCAGTTCGGTTATTTCATATTAACTGCATCAGTAAAAATAGTGTAAAGTTCCCAGATTGTTTGTGTTATGTTTTACAGCATCAACGTGATCAAATATAACAAGTCGTTTTAAAAGAGAAGAATTTGCCTTGAGTGTGTTGACTCTATGAACGCTCAGGTTAGCACTTGTCGCGACAGTCACTACCTCGACCGCACCACCTCATTGGAGGACATTATGTCATCACCAACGACACACACACACACACACACACACACACACTAGTACTAAAATAGAACGAAAAATTAAAAAGTTCATACAAACAAATATTCGTTTCCCAATTCCGTTGTAAGCCATATAAGGTCAGTGACAACTGTATTCTATGGTAGTTGTGTATGGGTTCCGAGGAATAGGATATTATGTACAGTACTGTACATCGATAATCGGAAAATCGATAAGGAAGTATGTAAACAAAACGAGTGGGGAGTTTAAGGTAAATTTCAGGTTGTTTTCTACTCAAAGAAGAAGCGCTATCATTACGAATGTTATCCTGCGCAGGTGTGAGAGGTACCAGATGACTCCTTCAAATAAGTTATCACTCTGTGGACAAGAGAATGAATACACCCTAGAATTAATAAATGAGTATCATATACACCTGATGTTTCCGGGTGTCTTTTGTAACGAGTGATGGACCTAACCTCTCTAAAGCCTCACACTTGATGGATGTTACTGGAGAACTAGAGTCTATGAAAACATCTAAGATATGAACCCGACCACAGGCTCAAGCATAAGGACCACCTGAGGTATGCAGTATGAAGCAAAATAGAGAGCAATAACACAGTCAGGTTCCTCGAACGAACAGTTAAAAGAGGCTGTGAATGAGTCTGAAAAGGGATCTTTGGCGGTAAGCTGATCCAACTTCCAGCAGGTGTGACTGTTGCTGTTGCAGGTTCGTCTGGTGTTGTCCTCTCCAACGGCTTAGAGCTTGGTGTGAACCCATTCGGATCGTTACGCCTGAAACTCACCTCAAATGTGACTGGTGCTGCTACTGAATATTCTGGTAAAGTCTTCTCCCACGGCAAGAACATTCAACCCAGTTAAACATCTTCTAGAGTAAACCATTGCTGGCGTCGAGTATCCACTCATCACAAAAAATATGTATTAATCTGTAATTCTTCTGTACAATACTTGTAAAATGCACGGTCATGGTACTTTTTTATCAGTAATAAGTCGAGTATATTTTAATTGTAGAATTAAGAAAATTATTATACAAATTTGTAAATTCCATGCCTTAACATAGTGGCAGCATGAATATCGTTTTAGGATGGCAGTTCAGTGGTCCCGGATTCTAATGGAAGAAATAATATAAGATTTATGGCTTGTGTGAGCCTTTGTCAATACTACGGCCACATTTCTAACAATTTATCATGTACACCCAATTGGTTCACAAACATCCAGTCTACGGGAAGAGGTAGAACTATCATCTTTCAACCTCTGTGGTAATTGTTGCCCAGCCAATGAGCACCCGGTAAGTTGGGCTTGAGTATTACTTACATCATCAGGACACACCCCCACTATACCTCTTCTAGTCCATTATGAAAAAAAAATAATTTCACTAACTCGGTGCATTTAAAGGTTGAACGAACTTACAAGACTACCAACCAATACTTCATAAAATCAGTGTTTAATGTAAAAAAAAAAAAAAAAACTATAATAAACATTGTCTCAAATTATATATGCAGACAAGTTCTTCAGCAGATTACAAGCCAAAAAACCTGACAGCACAGGGAAAAAAAATCTCATTCTAACAGTCTTCAGTCTTACCGGATTTACCTTCTTAAATAACCTTTAGGACCTGATCGTATTTATTTTGCCTCTACCGTATATTAATTATTTAAATAATATAACCAAGCTAATTAGAATTTACATTTTATTACCAATGCACTTTATTATTTGATCACCACATATTTGTTTTGTTCTCAGATAAAAACGTTTATTACAAAATTGGAAGTAGGAAGTCAATTTAATTCCATTTTAAAATTTTCTTACTTCTTTAACTTTTAGTACTTCTTGAAACTAAAACAGGCTTGCTTAAAACAGGCCGAAATCGTTGAGAGTGGAGAGCTATTATCACCAACCGTTAGGAACCTCTGCTTAGTGGCAACACTACGTTGAAGGGAAACATAAAATATTGGACAAGTACCCCAGAGATCTTCTTTATACTGTCTACTGTTGGATAGCGTGGCAAGTGCAGTCATCTCCTGCCCTGTCTTATTACAGCTCCACACATTCCTAGACACTGACACCTCTCAGCCACACACTTCCTTATAATAACATCCTGTCCCAAGGGTGGCAGTACGGTACGATACGAAATTTTTGGGCCGTACGTACGGAACGCAACGGTACGGTACGAAAGTATAGTATGTTTTCCGTACTGTATCGCATCTTTTCCTGTACCAACATATTTGCCGAAAGACTTAAAATTATGGACGTTATCGTATATTATAGAAGGACACTGGATTGTATACTTGGAATTACGGTTTTAATATTTTTATTGGTATTGATTCTTTTATGAATATAAGTTTTTAATTTATTAAAACAAAAAAAATTGTAAAGGAATTCTAGAGATGTTTTTTATTTATTTTTTTTTACTCCGATGCAGTTTTGTTTTGGTGATCACTAGCTTGTACAAAGTAGTCAGTCACCACACAGCAGTCACGTTGACAAGGACGACCTTCTCGAACTGGAAACATATCAACCTTCATTGTTTCTGAATATCTGTGGAACACCTTTTATGTTAAGTTGGTGAGTATACCCTGCTTATTTATGGTAACCGGTGACTCAACAGTTATTCACATATGACTAGAGCGTTTATTACAGACCACTTGAGTTATTCATTACTGAGTAGGTATTTTTAGAATTGGTCATAGACGTGTACATAAGGTGTTGGTGAACCTGCTTGCAAGTTACTTGTCAACTTAGATCATCATCAAATAGACCGATACGGTCTTGCCGACATCCCCTCTGTGATATGACAGTGAGGTCGAAGTCAACCTGCATGTAATTGGCATCATGGTCTTGGGTCATCCAATCATGTCATACAAATTTACAGTAATAGGGCAGTCCCAGAGTCACTTCAGTTTAAGAGAGACATCATAGTTTGAACTTGTGGATTTACTTCAATGGAAGATCTAAACTCATAAGGTCAGAAACAATCATGTTTTTCTTCTAAATGTCATTGTGCTCTCTAAAACTTTAAAATATAGCCCTTTCATTTCATGCAACAAGCTAGCATAAATATAATATTTTATTTCATGTATATTAATAATTACATTTTATGTAAGGAACGTAGATGATTTTGTTATATATCTCAATTTATTCTGTATTGAAGACATATCCATATGTCTGAATAAAGATGAGTACTGTACTCATCCCGGAAGATGTGTTACACGAAAGCGTTTGGCAATTTCGTGTTTTCTTTTTTACTTTGTGATTATCAGCATATACAGTATATGGATCGCACGCGCTACAGTAATATATATATATATATATATATATATATATATATATATATATATATATATATATATATATATATATATATATACTTCATTTTTAGTCCATTTAACACGCGGACTTTGAACATATAATCAGCGGCACGGGCAGTTTCCCATTGAGGTTCACGGCGCCATCAGCTCGATGAACAGGCTTTGTGTGAAATATAACAGAGTCTAGAACTGCTTTTAGTGTCCTTGTGGCCTAGCCGGTAAGCGTTCCCTAGTCACACCCAGTAGGTCGAGGGTTCGATTCCTTGCTGGTGAGGTCGCTGATTATATATATATATATATATATATATATATATATATATTTTTTTTTTTTTTTTTTTTTTTTTTTTTTTTTTTTTTTTAGGTACGGTACGGAATTACGGTATAATATTTTCTAGTGCGAATTACGGGAACAAACCCATACCCATACAGTACTGCCACCCTTGCCTTTCACTTAAACACTTCTTCACTTTATCTTTGTACAAATAAATACATTTCTTGTTATCAAACACTCTTGTCGCTCTTAACTTTCTCTTCACCCTCATATCTATTTATCGTACTTCTTCTCCCACTCTGTTACAGTTCTTGTTTACACATTCCTTTAGCCATTCCATTTACCTTCATACTCCCAACATGTACACACGCTCTCTAAACATTCTGTATCTGATTATTTTTAACTATTCTCTCTAACTCCAAGTGATTTAAAGTTTTATTTTCTTCTCATTCCATCCCACAAAACAATCCCCAAGAAAAAAAAAAGACATCCAATGGACGCAATACCTAGTAGAGGATAAAGATGGACTATGAAAATTAATAATACTTATATAAATATAAATAACAAAAGTGAAAGAAATAAAAGCAAGAGAAAGAAAATACATAATACTAATAATAGCAATATTCGTAATAGTAATATTTATGATACTGTTAATAAGAGGGAGATATTACACAGGATAAATAAGATGATGCAAAAAAAATAAATACGTATGCAAATATAAACGTTCAGTTCAGTTTCCTTTTAATCTGACGGTTCGTGTAAAAATATACTGACATTTTTGATCAACAAGAAGGGTAACAGGATCTCTAAAGGCCACAGGGAGTTGTCTTCAAGGTGGCCAATTGGCCTATATAAGAGCTGGTACCGCCGTCGATTACTCAGTCCAAGCTGCAGTAGCCACTTGAGGAGTTCTGTAGACAGGGGATATACCTAAGAACTATGAATATTTTGGTAAGTGAAAAACTGTGATCTTGTATTTGACAAAGATGAAAACTGTAGTATTTTTTTTGTGCAGTTTGAAGCAGACATATAGGAACTATGACTTATCAAGGGAATTCTTATCATGTATCATTATCGCTTTAAATTAGAATACTTCAGTCAACTAAAAACAAAACTGTATGTATAATTTCAAAAAAGGTAATTTTCGATGTGTGAGTACCATGGCTATTTC
>CAUDMG010003775.1:0-37500 GCA_958450375.1 Homarus gammarus
TGGTTTAGATATTGATTTTGAGGAAAATGCAGAATTCGTCTCACCTCGGGCTGTGGGTGCGTATGTGGTGGTGGTGGTGGTGGGGGCGACGTCCGGCTGAATCCTTCGAATACTGTAATTTACCTTTAGATTTGGTGTTGAGCGCAAAATAGAGTATTATCTAGACTCTAGAGGTAGGCGAAGACGGTGATATATGTGTATGTGTGTGGTAGTGTGTACGTATTTGGTGCTGGTGAGGGCAGCGTCCTGACCCGGTCACGCGAATTGTGCATTTTTCATCAAAATCTAAATGTAAAGCATCCATGGAATCGCGTTCTGATTGCCCTCAATCGATACAGCATGTGCGAAAACCCTTTCTTTGGGAAAGGTTTCTTTGCTCCTAAGTAATTTCAGAACGATTACAGCAGTATTAGTGGAATTGCAGCTACATTTTTTCCAGGATGTCTCCGCTCATATTATTGCTATTATCGGCCCCAAGGTATATTTTCTTGATTTCGGAAGTAAATAATACACCCAAATTTCATTTCCATATACAGGTTTGCTGGTGTAGTATGGGTTTGGCTGGAATATCGTCCTCAAGAGAGATGAGAGGTACCTGTAAAGTCACTTGGAGGGTGTCTGGGATGCTTTATTGCTATTCTTTTATAGTGACAACATTTATTCCATCAATTGGACAAATAATCATCGACTTAGAAGAATTACTAACAACGGATTTCTTCACATCCAACGAAGAGACTGGTGAAGGGTAAAGTCTCCATATCTTCCTTAATATTGCTCTAATCCCTCTGAAATTCATTATGAGCAAAGAAACCTTTACCAAGAAAAGGTCTTTGAAGACGCCGCATCTAATGAGCGCAATCGGGACGCGATTCCATGGCTGGTTTAGATATTGATTTTGAGGAAAAATGCAGAATTCGTCTCACCTCGGGCTGTGGGTGCGTATGTGGTGGTGGTGGGGGCGACGTCCGGCTGTATCCTTCGAATACTGTATTTTACCTTTAGATTTGGTGTTGAGCGCAAAATAGAGTATTGTCTAGAGGGAGGCGAAGACGGTGATGTATGTGTATGTGTGTGGTAGTGTGTACGTATTTGGCGCTGGTGACGGCAGCGTCTAACCCGGTCACGCGAATTGTGCATTTTCATCAAAATCTAAATGTAAAGCATCCATGGAATCGCGTTCTGATTGCGCTCAATCGATACAGCATGTGCGAAAACCCTTTCTTTGGGAAAGGTTTCTTTGCTCCTAAGTAATTTCAGAACGATTACAGCAGTATTAGTGGAATTGCAGCTACATTTTTTCCAGGATGTCTCCGCTCATATTATTGCTATTATCGGCCCCAAGGTATATTTTCTTGATTTCGGAAGTAAATAATACACCCAAATTTCATTTCCATATACAGGTTTGCTGGTGTAGTATGGGTTTGGCTGGAATATCGTCCTCAAGAGAGATGAGAGGTACCTGTAAAGTCACTTGGAGGGTGTCTGGGATGCTTTATTGCTATTCTTTTATAGTGACAACATTTATTCCATCAATTGGACAAATAATCATCGATTTAGAAGAATTACTAACAACGGATTTCTTCACATTCAACGAAGAGACTGGTGAAGGGTAAAGTGTCCATATCTTCCTTAATATTGCTCTAATCCCTCTGAAATTCATTATGAGGAAAGAAACCTTTACCAAAGAAAAGGTCTTTGAAGACGCCGCATCTAATGAGCGCAATCGGGACGCGATTCCATGGCTGGTTTAGATATTGATTTTGAGGAAAAATGCAGAATTCGTCTCACCTCGGGCTGTGGGTGCGTATGTGGTGGTGGTGGTGGGGGCGACGTCCGGCTGAATCCTTCGAATACTGTATTTTACCTTTAGATTTGGTGTTGAGCGCAAAATAGAGTATTGTCTAGAGGTAGGCGAAGACGGTGATGTATGTGTATGTGTGTGGTAGTGTGTACGTATTTGGTGCTGGTGAGGGCAGCGTCTGACCCGGTCACGCGAATTGTGCATTTTTCATCAAAATCTAAATGTAAAGCATCCATGGAATCGCGTTCTGATTGCGCTCAATCGATACAGCATGTGCGAAAACCCTTTCTTAGGGAAAGGTTTCTTTGCTCCTAAGTAATTTCAGGACGATTACAGCAGTATTAGTGGAATTGCAGCTACATTTTTTCCAGGATGTCTCCGCTCATATTATTGCTATTATCGGCCCCAAGGTATATTTTCTTGATTTCGGAAGTAAATAATACACCCAAATTTCATTTCCATATACAGGTTTGCTGGTGTAGTATGTGTTTGGCTGGAATATCGTCCTCAAGAGAGATGAGAGGTACCTGTAAAGTCACTTGGAGGGTGTCTGGGATGCTTTATTGCTATTCTTTTATAGTGACAACATTTATTCCATCAATTGGACAAATAATCATCGATTTAGAAGAATTACTAACAACGGATTTCTTCACATTCAACGAAGAGACTGGTGAAGGGTAAAGTGTCCATATCTTCCTTAATATTGCTCTAATCCCTCTGAAATTCATTATGAGCAAAGAAACCTTTACCATAGAAAGGTCTTTGAAGACGCCGCATCTAATGAGCGCAATCGGGACGCGATTCCATGGCTGGTTTAGATATTGATTTTGAGGAAAAATGCAGAATTCGTCTCACCTCGGGCTGTGGGTGCGTATGTGGTGGTGGTGGTGGGGGCGACGTCCGGCTGAATCCTTCGAATACTGTATTTTACCTTTAGATTTGGTGTTGAGCGCAAATAGAGTATTGTCTAGAGGTAGGCGAAGACTGTGATGTATGTGTATGTGTGTGGTAGTGTGTACGTATTTGGTGCTGGTGAGGGCAGCGTCTGACCCGGTCACGCGAATTGTGCATTTTTCATCAAAATCTAAATGTAAAGCATCCATGGAATCGCGTTCTGATTGCGCTCAATCGATACAGCATGTGCGAAAACCCTTTCTTAGGGAAAGGTTTCTTTGCTCCTAAGTAATTTCAGGACGATTACAGCAGTATTAGTGGAATTGCAGCTACATTTTTTCCAGGATGTCTCCGCTCATATTATTGCTATTATCGGCCCCAAGGTATATTTTCTTGATTTCGGAAGTAAATAATACACCCAAATTTCATTTCCATATACAGGTTTGCTGGTGTAGTATGGGTTTGGCTGGAATATCGTCCTCAAGAGAGATGAGAGGTACCTGTAAAGTCACTTGGAGGGTGTCTGGGATGCTTTATTGCTATTCTTTTATAGTGACAACATTTATTCCATCAATTGGACAAATAATCATCGATTTAGAAGAATTACTAACAACGGATTTCTTCACATTCAACGAAGAGACTGGTGAAGGGTAAAGTGTCCATATCTTCCTTAATATTGCTCTAATCCCTCTGAAATTCATTATGAGCAAAGAAACCTTTACCAAAGAAAAGGTCTTTGAAGACGCCGCATCTAATGAGCGCAATCGGGACGCGATTCCATGGCTGGTTTAGATATTGATTTTGAGGAAAAATGCAGAATTCGTCTCACCTCGGGCTGTGGGTGCGTATGTGGTGGTGGTGGTGGTGGGGGCGACGTCCGGCTGAATCCTTCGAATACTGTATTTTACCTTTAGATTTGGTGTTGAGCGCAAAATAGAGTATTGTCTAGAGGTAGGCGAAGACTGTGATGTATGTGTATGTGTGTGGTAGTGTGTACGTATTTGGTGCTGGTGAGGGCAGCGTCTGACCCGGTCACGCGAATTGTGCATTTTTCATCAAAATCTAAATGTAAAGCATCCATGGAATCACGTTCTGATTGCGCTCAATCGATACAGCATGTGCGAAAACCCTTTCTTAGGGAAAGGTTTCTTTGCTCCTAAGTAATTTCAGGACGATTACAGCAGTATTAGTGGAATTGCAGCTACATTTTTTCCAGGATGTCTCCGCTCATATTATTGCTATTATCGGCCCCAAGGTATATTTTCTTGATTTCGGAAGTAAATAATACACCCAAATTTCATTTCCATATACAGGTTTGCTGGTGTAGTATGTGTTTGGCTGGAATATCGTCCTCAAGAGAGATGAGAGGTACCTGTAAAGTCACTTGGAGGGTGTCTGGGATGCTTTATTGCTATTCTTTTATAGTGACAACATTTATTCCATCAATTGGACAAATAATCATCGATTTAGAAGAATTACTAACAACGGATTTCTTCACATTCAACGAAGAGACTGGTGAAGGGTAAAGTGTCCATATCTTCCTTAATATTGCTCTAATCCCTCTGAAATTCATTATGAGCAAAGAAACCTTTACCAAAGAAAAGGTCTTTGAAGACGCCGCATCTAATGAGCGCAATCGGGACGCGATTCCATGGCTGGTTTAGATATTGATTTTGAGGAAAAATGCAGAATTCGTCTCACCTCGGGCTGTGGGTGCGTATGTGGTGGTGGTGGTGGTGGGGGCGACGTCCGGCTGAATCCTTCGAATACTGTATTTTACCTTTAGATTTGGTGTTGAGCGCAAAATAGAGTATTGTCTAGAGGTAGGCGAAGACTGTGATGTATGTGTATGTGTGTGGTAGTGTGTACGTATTTGGTGCTGGTGAGGGCAGCGTCTGACCCGGTCACGCGAATTGTGCATTTTTCATCAAAATCTAAATGTAAAGCATCCATGGAATCGCGTTCTGATTGCGCTCAATCGATACAGCATGTGCGAAAACCCTTTCTTAGGGAAAGGTTTCTTTGCTCCTAAGTAATTTCAGGACGATTACAGCAGTATTAGTGGAATTGCAGCTACATTTTTTCCAGGATGTCTCCGCTCATATTATTGCTATTATCGGCCCCAAGGTATATTTTCTTGATTTCGGAAGTAAATAATACACCCAAATTTCATTTCCATATACAGGTTTGCTGGTGTAGTATGGGTTTGGCTGGAATATCGTCCTCAAGAGAGATGAGAGGTACCTGTAAAGTCACTTGGAGGGTGTCTGGGATGCTTTATTGCTATTCTTTTATAGTGACAACATTTATTCCATCAATTGGACAAATAATCATCGATTTAGAAGAATTACTAACAACGGATTTCTTCACATTCAACGAAGAGACTGGTGAAGGGTAAAGTGTCCATATCTTCCTTAATATTGCTCTAATCCCTCTGAAATTCATTATGAGCAAAGAAACCTTTACCAAAGAAAAGGTCTTTGAAGACGCCGCATCTAATGAGCGCAATCGGGACGCGATTCCATGGCTGGTTTAGATATTGATTTTGAGGAAAAATGCAGAATTCGTCTCACCTCGGGCTGTGGGTGCGTATGTGGTGGTGGTGGTGGGGGCGACGTCCGGCTGAATCCTTCGAATACTGTATTTTACCTTTAGATTTGGTGTTGAGCGCAAAATAGAGTATTGTCTAGAGGTAGGCGAAGACTGTGATGTATGTGTATGTGTGTGGTAGTGTGTACGTATTTGGTGCTGGTGAGGGCAGCGTCTGACCCGGTCACGCGAATTGTGCATTTTTCATCAAAATCTAAATGTAAAGCATCCATGGAATCGCGTTCTGATTGCGCTCAATCGATACAGCATGTGCGAAAACCCTTTCTTAGGGAAAGGTTTCTTTGCTCCTAAGTAATTTCAGGACGATTACAGCAGTATTAGTGGAATTGCAGCTACATTTTTTCCAGGATGTCTCCGCTCATATTATTGCTATTATCGGCCCCAAGGTATATTTTCTTGATTTCGGAAGTAAATAATACACCCAAATTTCATTTCCATATACAGGTTTGCTGGTGTAGTATGTGTTTGGCTGGAATATCGTCCTCAAGAGAGATGAGAGGTACCTGTAAAGTCACTTGGAGGGTGTCTGGGATGCTTTATTGCTATTCTTTTATAGTGACAACATTTATTCCATCAATTGGACAAATAATCATCGATTTAGAAGAATTACTAACAACGGATTTCTTCACATTCAACGAAGAGACTGGTGAAGGGTATAGTGTCCATATCTTCCTTAATATTGCTCTAATCCCTCTGAAATTCATTATGAGCAAAGAAACCTTTACCAAAGAAAAGGTCTTTGAAGACGCCGCATCTAATGAGCGCAATTGGGACGCGATTCCATGGCTGGTTTAGATATTGATTTTGAGGAAAAATGCAGAATTCGTCTCACCTCGGGCTGTGGGTGCGTATGTGGTGGTGGTGGTGGGGGCGACGTCCGGCTGAATCCTTCGAATACTGTATTTTACCTTTAGATTTGGTGTTGAGCGCAAAATAGAGTATTGTCTAGAGGTAGGCGAAGACTGTGATGTATGTGTATGTGTGTGGTAGTGTGTACGTATTTGGTGCTGGTGAGGGCAGCGTCTGACCCGGTCACGCGAATTGTGCATTTTCATCAAAATCTAAATGTAAAGCATCCATGGAATCGCGTTCTGATTGCGCTCAATCGATACAGCATGTGCGAACACCCTTTCTTTGGGAAAGGTTTCTTTGCTCCTAAGTAATTTCAGGACGATTACAGCAGTATTAGTGGAATTGCAGCTACATTTTTTCCAGGATGTCTCCGCTCATATTATTGCTATTATCGGCCCCAAGGTATATTTTCTTGATTTCGGAAGTAAATAATACACCCAAATTTCATTTCCATATACAGGTTTGCTGGTGTAGTATGGGTTTGGCTGGAATATCGTCCTCAAGAGAGATGAGAGGTACCTGTAAAGTCACTTGGAGGGTGTCTGGGATGCTTTATTGCTATTCTTTTATAGTGACAACATTTATTCCATCAATTGGACAAATAATCATCGATTTAGAAGAATTACTAACAACGGATTTCTTCACATTCAACGAAGAGACTGGTGAAGGGTAAAGTGTCCATATCTTCCTTAATATTGCTCTAATCCCTCTGAAATTCATTATGAGCAAAGAAACCTTTACCAAAGAAAAGGTCTTTGAAGACGCCGCATCTAATGAGCGCAATCGGGACGCGATTCCATGGCTGGTTTAGATATTGATTTTGAGGAAAAATGCAGAATTCGTCTCACCTCGGGCTGTGGGTGCGTATGTGGTGGTGGTGGTGGGGGCGACGTCCGGCTGAATCCTTCGAATACTGTATTTTACCTTTAGATTTGGTGTTGAGCGCAAAATAGAGTATTGTCTAGAGGTAGGCGAAGACTGTGATGTATGTGTATGTGTGTGGTAGTGTGTACGTATTTGGTGCTGGTGAGGGCAGCGTCTGACCCGGTCACGCGAATTGTGCATTTTTCATCAAAATCTAAATGTAAAGCATCCATGGAATCGCGTTCTGATTGCGCTCAATCGATACAGCATGTGCGAAAACCCTTTCTTAGGGAAAGGTTTCTTTGCTCCTAAGTAATTTCAGGACGATTACAGCAGTATTAGTGGAATTGCAGCTACATTTTTTCCAGGATGTCTCCGCTCATATTATTGCTATTATCGGCCCCAAGGTATATTTTCTTGATTTCGGAAGTAAATAATACACCCAAATTTCATTTCCATATACAGGTTTGCTGGTGTAGTATGGGTTTGGCTGGAATATCGTCCTCAAGAGAGATGAGAGGTACCTGTAAAGTCACTTGGAGGGTGTCTGGGATGCTTTATTGCTATTCTTTTATAGTGACAACATTTATTCCATCAATTGGACAAATAATCATCGATTTAGAAGAATTACTAACAACGGATTTCTTCACATTCAACGAAGAGACTGGTGAAGGGTAAAGTGTCCATATCTTCCTTAATATTGCTCTAATCCCTCTGAAATTCATTATGAGCAAAGAAACCTTTACCAAAGAAAGGTCTTTGAAGACGCCGCATCTAATGAGCGCAATCGGGACGCGATTCCATGGCTGGTTTAGATATTGATTTTGAGGAAAAATGCAGAATTCGTCTCACCTCGGGCTGTGGGTGCGTATGTGGTGGTGGTGGTGGGGGCGACGTCCGGCTGAATCCTTCGAATACTGTATTTTACCTTTAGATTTGGTGTTGAGCGCAAAATAGAGTATTGTCTAGAGGTAGGCGAAGACTGTGATGTATGTGTATGTGTGTGGTAGTGTGTACGTATTTGGTGCTGGTGAGGGCAGCGTCTGACCCGGTCACGCGAATTGTGCATTTTTCATCAAAATCTAAATGTAAAGCATCCATGGAATCGCGTTCTGATTGCGCTCAATCGATACAGCATGTGCGAAAACCCTTTCTTTGGGAAAGGTTTCTTTGCTCCTAAGTAATTTCAGGACGATTACAGCAGTATTAGTGGAATTGCAGCTACATTTTTTCCAGGATGTCTCCGCTCATATTATTGCTATTATCGGCCCCAAGGTATATTTTCTTGATTTCGGAAGTAAATAATACACCCAAATTTCATTTCCATATACAGGTTTGCTGGTGTAGTATGGGTTTGGCTGGAATATCGTCCTCAAGAGAGATGAGAGGTACCTGTAAAGTCACTTGGAGGGTGTCTGGGATGCTTTATTGCTATTCTTTTATAGTGACAACATTTATTCCATCAATTGGACAAATAATCATCGATTTAGAAGAATTACTAACAACGGATTTCTTCACATTCAACGAAGAGACTGGTGAAGGGTAAAGTGTCCATATCTTCCTTAATATTGCTCTAATCCCTCTGAAATTCATTATGAGCAAAGAAACCTTTACCAAAGAAAAGGTCTTTGAAGACGCCGCATCTAATGAGCGCAATCGGGACGCGATTCCATGGCTGGTTTAGATATTGATTTTGAGGAAAAATGCAGAATTCGTCTCACCTCGGGCTGTGGGTGCGTATGTGGTGGTGGTGGTGGGGGCGACGTCCGGCTGAATCCTTCGAATACTGTATTTTACCTTTAGATTTGGTGTTGAGCGCAAAATAGAGTATTGTCTAGAGGTAGGCGAAGACTGTGATGTATGTGTATGTGTGTGGTAGTGTGTACGTATTTGGTGCTGGTGAGGGCAGCGTCTGACCCGGTCACGCGAATTGTGCATTTTCATCAAAATCTAAATGTAAAGCATCCATGGAATCGCGTTCTGATTGCGCTCAATCGATACAGCATGTGCGAAAACCCTTTCTTAGGGAAAGGTTTCTTTGCTCCTAAGTAATTTCAGGACGATTACAGCAGTATTAGTGGAATTGCAGCTACATTTTTTCCAGGATGTCTCCGCTCATATTATTGCTATTATCGGCCCCAAGGTATATTTTCTTGATTTCGGAAGTAAATAATACACCCAAATTTCATTTCCATATACAGGTTTGCTGGTGTAGTATGGGTTTGGCTGGAATATCGTCCTCAAGAGAGATGAGAGGTACCTGTAAAGTCACTTGGAGGGTGTCTGGGATGCTTTATTGCTATTCTTTTATAGTGACAACATTTATTCCATCAATTGGACAAATAATCATCGATTTAGAAGAATTACTAACAACGGATTTCTTCACATTCAACGAAGAGACTGGTGAAGGGTAAAGTGTCCATATCTTCCTTAATATTGCTCTAATCCCTCTGAAATTCATTATGAGCAAAGAAACCTTTACCAAAGAAAAGGTCTTTGAAGACGCCGCATCTAATGAGCGCAATCGGGACGCGATTCCATGGCTGGTTTAGATATTGATTTTGAGGAAAAATGCAGAATTCGTCTCACCTCGGGCTGTGGGTGCGTATGTGGTGGTGGTGGTGGGGGCGACGTCCGGCTGAATCCTTCGAATACTGTATTTTACCTTTAGATTTGGTGTTGAGCGCAAAATAGAGTATTGTCTAGAGGTAGGCGAAGACTGTGATGTATGTGTATGTGTGTGGTAGTGTGTACGTATTTGGTGCTGGTGAGGGCAGCGTCTGACCCGGTCACGCGAATTGTGCATTTTCATCAAAATCTAAATGTAAAGCATCCATGGAATCGCGTTCTGATTGCGCTCAATCGATACAGCATGTGCGAAAACCCTTTCTTTGGGAAAGGTTTCTTTGCTCCTAAGTAATTTCAGGACGATTACAGCAGTATTAGTGGAATTGCAGCTACATTTTTTCCAGGATGTCTCCGCTCATATTATTGCTATTATCGGCCCCAAGGTATATTTTCTTGATTTCGGAAGTAAATAATACACCCAAATTTCATTTCCATATACAGGTTTGCTGGTGTAGTATGGGTTTGGCTGGAATATCGTCCTCAAGAGAGATGAGAGGTACCTGTAAAGTCACTTGGAGGGTGTCTGGGATGCTTTATTGCTATTCTTTTATAGTGACAACATTTATTCCATCAATTGGACAAATAATCATCGATTTAGAAGAATTACTAACAACGGATTTCTTCACATTCAACGAAGAGACTGGTGAAGGGTAAAGTGTCCATATCTTCCTTAATATTGCTCTAATCCCTCTGAAATTCATTATGAGCAAAGAAACCTTTACCAAAGAAAGCGTCTTTGAAGACGCCGCATCTAATGAGCGCAATCGGGACGCGATTCCATGGCTGGTTTAGATATTGATTTTGAGGAAAAATGCAGAATTCGTCTCACCTCGGGCTGTGGGTGCGTATGTGGTGGTGGTGGTGGGGGCGACGTCCGGCTGAATCCTTCGAATACTGTATTTTACCTTTAGATTTGGTGTTGAGCGCAAAATAGAGTATTGTCTAGAGGTAGGCGAAGACTGTGATGTATGTGTATGTGTGTGGTAGTGTGTACGTATTTGGTGCTGGTGAGGGCAGCGTCTGACCCGGTCACGCGAATTGTGCATTTTCATCAAAATCTAAATGTAAAGCATCCATGGAATCGCGTTCTGATTGCGCTCAATCGATACAGCATGTGCGAAAACCCTTTCTTTGGGAAAGGTTTCTTTGCTCCTAAGTAATTTCAGGACGATTACAGCAGTATTAGTGGAATTGCAGCTACATTTTTTCCAGGATGTCTCCGCTCATATTATTGCTATTATCGGCCCCAAGGTATATTTTCTTGATTTCGGAAGTAAATAATACACCCAAATTTCATTTCCATATACAGGTTTGCTGGTGTAGTATGGGTTTGGCTGGAATATCGTCCTCAAGAGAGATGAGAGGTACCTGTAAAGTCACTTGGAGGGTGTCTGGGATGCTTTATTGCTATTCTTTTATAGTGACAACATTTATTCCATCAATTGGACAAATAATCATCGATTTAGAAGAATTACTAACAACGGATTTCTTCACATTCAACGAAGAGACTGGTGAAGGGTAAAGTGTCCATATCTTACTTAATATTGCTCTAATCCCTCTGAAATTCATTATGAGCAAAGAAACCTTCACTAAAGAAAGCGTCTTTGAAGACGCCGCATCTAATGAGCGCAATCGGGACGCGATTCCATGGCTGGTTTAGATATTGATTTTGAGGAAAAATGCAGAATTCGTCTCACCTCGGGCTGTGGGTGCGTATGTGGTGGTGGTGGTGGGGGCGACGTCCGGCTGAATCCTTCGAATACTGTATTTTACCTTTAGATTTGGTGTTGAGCGCAAAATAGAGTATTGTCTAGAGGTAGGCGAAGACTGTGATGTATGTGTATGTGTGTGGTAGTGTGTACGTATTTGGTGCTGGTGAGGGCAGCGTCTGACACGGTTACGCGAATTGTGCATTTTTCATCAAAATCTAAATGTAAAGCATCCATGGAATCGCGTTCTGATTGCGCTCAATCGATACAGCATGTGCAAAAACCCATTCTTTGGGAAAGGTTTCTTTGCTCCTAAGTAATTTCAGGACGATTACAGCTGTATTAGTGGAATTGCAGCTACATTTTTTCCAGGATGTCTCCGCTCATATTATTGCTATTATCGGCCCCAAGGTATATTTTCTTGATTTCGGAAGTAAATAATACACCCAAATTTCATTTCCATATACAGGTTTGCTGGTGTAGTATGGGTTTGGCTGGAATATCGTCCTCAAGAGAGATGAGAGGTACCTGTAAAGTCACTTGGAGGGTGTCTGGGATGCTTTATTGCTGTTCTTTTATAGTGACAACATTTATTCCATCAATTGGACAAATAATCATCGATTTAGAAGAATTACTAACAACGGATTTCTTCACATTCAACGAAGAGACTGGTGAAGGGTAAAGTGTCCATATCTTCCTTAATATTGCTCTAATCCCTCTGAAATTCATTATGAGCAAAGAAACCTTTACCAAAGAAATCGTCTTTGAAGACGCCGCATCTAATGAGCGCAATCGGGACGCGATTCCATGGTTGGTTTAGATATTGATTTTGAGGAAAAATGCAGAATTCGTCTCACCTCGGGCTTTGGGTGCGTATGTGGTGGTGGTGGGGGCGACGTCCGGCTGAATCCTTGGAATACTGTATTTTACCTTTAGATTTGGTGTTGAGCGCAAAATAGAGTATTGTCTAGAGGTAGGCGAAGACTGTGATGTATGTGTATGTGTGTGGTAGTGTGTACGTATTTGGTGCTGGTGAGGGCAGCGTCTGACCCGGTCACGCGAATTGTGCATTTTCATCAAAATCTAAATGTAAAGCATCCATGGAATCGCGTTCTGATTGCGCTCAATCGATACAGCATGTGCGAAAACCCTTTCTTTGGGAAAGGTTTCTTTGCTCCTAAGTAATTTCAGGACGATTACAGCAGTATTAGTGGAATTGCAGCTACATTTTTTCCAGGATGTCTCCGCTCATATTATTGCTATTATCGGCCCCAAGGTATATTTTCTTGATTTCGGAAGTAAATAATACACCCAAATTTCATTTCCATATACAGGTTTGCTGGTGTAGTATGGGTTTGGCTGGAATATCGTCCACAAGAGAGATGAGAGGTACCTGTAAAGTCACTTGGAGGGTGTCTGGGATGCTTTATTGCTATTCTTTTATAGTGACAACATTTATTCCATCAATTGGACAAATAATCATCGATTTAGAAGAATTACTAACAACGGATTTCTTCACATTCAACGAAGAGACTGGTGAAGGGTAAAGTGTCCATATCTTACTTAATATTGCTCTAATCCCTCTGAAATTCATTATGAGCAAAGAAACCTTTACTAAAGAAAGCGTCTTTGAAGACGCCGCATCTAATGAGCGCAATCGGGACGCGATTCCATGGCTGGTTTAGATATTGATTTTGAGGAAAAATGCAGAATTCGTCTCACCTCGGGCTGTGGGTGCGTATGTGGTGGTGGTGGTGGGGGCGACGTCCGACTGAATCCTTCGATTACTGTATTTTACCTTTAGATTTGGCGTTGAGCGCAAAATAGAGTATTGTCTAGAGGTGGGCGAAGACGGTGATGTATGTGTATGTGTGTGGTAGTGTGTACGTATTTGGTGCTGGTGAGGGCAGCGTCTGACACGGTTACGCGAATTGTGCATTTTTCATCAAAATCTAAATGTAAAGCATCCATGGAATCGCGTTCTCATTGCGCTCAATCGATACAGCATGTGCAAAAACCCATTCTTTGGGAAAGGTTTCTTTGCTCCTAAGTAATTTCAGGACGATTACAGCTGTATTAGTGGAATTGCAGCTACATTTTTTCCAGGATGTCTCCGCTCATATTATTGCTATTATCGGCCCCAAGGTATATTTTCTTGATTTCGGAAGTAAATAATACACCCAAATTTCATTTCCATATACAGGTTTGCTGGTGTAGTATGGGTTTGGCTGGAATATCGTCCTCAAGAGAGATGAGAGGTACCTGTAAAGTCACTTGGAGGGTGTCTGGGATGCTTTATTGCTATTCTTTTATATTGACAACATTTATTCCATCAATTGGACAAATAATCATCGATTTAGAAGAATTACTAACAACGGATTTCTTCACATTCAACGAAGAGACTGGTGAAGGGTAAAGTGTCCATATCTTCCTTAATATTGCTCTAATCCCTCTGAAATTCATTATGAGCAAAGAAACCTTTACTAAAGAAAGCGTCTTTGAAGACGCCGCATCTAATGAGCGCAATCGGGACGCGATTCCATGGTTGGTTTAGATATTGATTTTGAGGAAAAATGCAGAATTCGTCTCACCTCGGGCTTTGGGTGCGTATGTGGTGGTGGTGGGGGCGACGTCCGGCTGAATCCTTCGAATACTGTATTTTACCTTTAGATTTGGTGTTGAGCGCAAAATAGAGTATTGTCTAGAGGTAGGCGAAGACTGTGATGTATGTGTATGTGTGTGGTAGTGTGTACGTATTTGGTGCTGGTGAGGGCAGCGTCTGACCCGGTCACGCGAATTGTGCATTTTTCATCAAAATCTAAATGTAAAGCATCCATGGAATCGCGTTCTGATTGCGCTCAATCGATACAGCATGTGCGAAAACCCTTTCTTTGGGAAAGGTTTCTTTGCTCCTAAGTAATTTCAGGACGATTACAGCAGTATTAGTGGAATTGCAGCTACATTTTTTCCAGGATGTCTCCGCTCATATTATTGCTATTATCGGCCCCAAGGTATATTTTCTTGATTTCGGAAGTAAATGATACACCCAAATTTCATTTCCATATACAGGTTTGCTGGTGTAGTATGGGTTTGGCTGGAATATCGTCCTCAAGAGAGATGAGAGGTACCTGTAAAGTCACTTGGAGGGTGTCTGGGATGCTTTATTGCTATTCTTTTATAGTGACAACATTTATTCCATCAATTGGACAAATAATCATCGATTTAGAAGAATTACTAACAACGGATTTCTTCACATTCAACGAAGAGACTGGTGAAGGGTAAAGTGTCCATATCTTCCTTAATATTGCTCTAATCCCTCTGAAATTCATTATGAGCAAAGAAACCTTTACTAAAGAAAGGGTCTTTGAAGACGCCGCATCTAATGAGCGCAATCGGGACGCGATTCCATGGCTGGTTTAGATATTGATTTTGAGGAAAAATGCAGAATTCGTCTCACCTCGGGCTGTGGGTGCGTATGTGGTGGTGGTGGTGGGGGCGACGTCCGGCTGAATCCTTCGAATACTGTATTTTACCTTTAGATTTGGTGTTGAGCGCAAAATAGAGTATTGTCTAGAGGTAGGCGAAGACTGTGATGTATGTGTATGTGTGTGGTAGTGTGTACGTATTTGGTGCTGGTGAGGGCAGCGTCTGACCCGGTCACGCGAATTGTGCATTTTCATCAAAATCTAAATGTAAAGCATCCATGGAATCGCGTTCTGATTGCGCTCAATCGATACAGCATGTGCGAAAACCCTTTCTTTGGGAAAGGTTTCTTTGCTCCTAAGTAATTTCAGGACGATTACAGCAGTATTAGTGGAATTGCAGCTACATTATTTCCAGGATGTCTCCGCTCATATTATTGCTATTATCGGCCCCAAGGTATATTTTCTTGATTTCGGAAGTAAATAATACACCCAAATTTCATTTCCATATACAGGTTTGCTGGTGTAGTATGGGTTTGGCTGGAATATCGTCCACAAGAGAGATGAGAGGTACCTGTAAAGTCACTTGGAGGGTGTCTGGGATGCTTTATTGCTATTCTTTTATAGTGACAACATTTATTCCATCAATTGGACAAATAATCATCGATTTAGAAGAATTACTAACAACGGATTTCTTCACATTCAACGAAGAGACTGGTGAAGGGTAAAGTGTCCATATCTTACTTAATATTGCTCTAATCCCTCTGAAATTCATTATGAGCAAAGAAACCTTTACTAAACAAAACGTCTTTGAAGACGCCGCATCTAATGAGCGCAATCGGGACGCGATTCCATGGCTGGTTTAGATATTGATTTTGAGGAAAAATGCAGAATTCGTCTCACCTCGGGCTGTGGGTGCGTATGTGGTGGTGGTGGTGGGGGCGACGTCCGACTGAATCCTTCGAATACTGTATTTTACCTTTAGATTTGGTGTTGAGCCCAAAATAGAGTATTGTCTAGAGGTAGGCGAAGACTGTGATGTATGTGTATGTGTGTGGTAGTGTGTACGTAAATGGTGCTGGTGAGGGCAGCGTCTGACACGGTTACGCGAATTGTGCATTTTTCATCAAAATCTAAATGTAAAGCATCCATGGAATCGCGTTCTCATTGCGCTCAATCGATACAGCATGTGCAAAAACCCATTCTTTGGGAAAGGTTTCTTTGCTCCTAAGTAATTTCAGGACGATTACAGCTGTATTAGTGGAATTGCAGCTACATTTTTTCCAGGATGTCTCCGCTCATATTATTGCTATTATCGGCCCCAAGGTATATTTTCTTGATTTCGGAAGTAAATAATACACCCAAATTTCATTTCCATATACAGGTTTGCTGGTGTAGTATGGGTTTGGCTGGAATATCGTCCTCAAGAGAGATGAGAGGTACCTGTAAAGTCACTTGGAGGGTGTCTGGGATGCTTTATTGCTGTTCTTTTATAGTGACAACATTTATTCCATCAATTGGACAAATAATCATCGATTTAGAAGAATTACTAACAACGGATTTCTTCACATTCAACGAAGAGACTGGTGAAGGGTAAAGTGTCCATATCTTCCTTAATATTGCTCTAATCCCTCTGAAATTCATTATGAGCAAAGAAACCTTTACCAAAGAAATCGTCTTTGAAGACGCCGCATCTAATGAGCGCAATCGGGACGCGATTCCATGGTTGGTTTAGATATTGATTTTGAGGAAAAATGCAGAATTCGTCTCACCTCGGGCTTTGGGTGCGTATGTGGTGGTGGTGGTGGGGGCGACGTCCGGCTGAATCCTTGGAATACTGTATTTTACCTTTAGATTTGGTGTTGAGCGCAAAATAGAGTATTGTCTAGAGGTAGGCGAAGACTGTGATGTATGTGTATGTGTGTGGTAGTGTGTACGTATTTGGTGCTGGTGAGGGCAGCGTCTGACCCGGTCACGCGAATTGTGCATTTTCATCAAAATCTAAATGTAAAGCATCCATGGAATCGCGTTCTGATTGCGCTCAATCGATACAGCATGTGCGAACACCCTTTCTTTGGGAAAGGTTTCTTTGCTCCTAAGTAATTTCAGGACGATTACAGCAGTATTAGTGGAATTGCAGCTACATTTTTTCCAGGATGTCTCCGCTCATATTATTGCTATTATCGGCCCCAAGGTATATTTTCTTGATTTCGGAAGTAAATGATACACCCAAATTTCATTTCCATATACAGGTTTGCTGGTGTAGTATGGGTTTGGCTGGAATATCGTCCTCAAGAGAGATGAGAGGTACCTGTAAAGTCACTTGGAGGGTGTCTGGGATGCTATATTGCTATTCTTTTATAGTGACAACATTTATTCCATCAATTGGACAAATAATCATCGATTTAGAAGAATTACTAACAACGGATTTCTTCACATTCAACGAAGAGACTGGTGAAGGGTAAAGTGTCCATATCTTACTTAATATTGCTCTAATCCCTCTGAAATTCATTATGAGCAAAGAAACCTTTACTAAAGAAAGCGTCTTTGAAGACGCCGCATCTAATGAGCGCAATCGGGACGCGATTCCATGGCTGGTTTAGATATTGATTTTGAGGAAAAATGCAGAATTCGTCTCACCTCGGGCTGTGGGTGCGTATGTGGTGGTGGTGGTGGGGGCGACGTCCGGCTGAATCCTTCGAATACTGTATTTTACCTTTAGATTTGGTGTTGAGCGCAAAATAGAGTATTGTCTAGAGGTAAGCGTAGATTGTGATGTATGTGTATGTGTGTGGTAGTGTGTACGTATTTGGTGCTGGTGAGGGCAGCGTCTGACCCGGTCACGCGAATTGTGATTTTTCATCAAAATCTAAATGTAAAGCATCCATGGAATCGCGTTCTGATTGCGCTCAATCGATACAGCATGTGCGAAAACCCTTTCTTAGGGAAAGGTTTCTTTGCTCCTAAGTAATTTCAGGACGATTACAGCAGTATTAGTGGAATTGCAGCTACATTTTTTCCAGGATGTCTCCGCCCATATTATTGCTATTATCGGCCCCAAGGTATATTTTCTTGATTTCGGAAGTAAATAATACACCCAAATTTCATTTCCATATACAGATTTGCCGGTGTAGTATGGGTTTGGCTGGAATATCGTCCTCAAGAGAGATGAGAGGTACCTGTAAAGTCACTTGGAGGGTGTCTGGGATGCTTTATTGCTATTCTTTTATAGTGACAACATTTATTCCATCAATTGGACAAATAATCATCGATTTAGAAGAATTACTAACAACGGATTTCTTCACATTCAACGAAGAGACTGGTGAAGGGTAAAGTGTCCATATCTTACTTAATATTGCTCTAATCCCTCTGAAATTCATTATGAGCAAAGAAACCTTTACTAAAGAAAACGTCTTTGAATACGCCGCATCTAATGAGCGCAATCGGGACGTGGTTCCATGGCTGGTTTAGATATTGATTTTGAGGAAAAATGCAGAATTCGTCTCACCTCGGGCTGTGGGTGCGTATGTGGTGGTGGTGGGGGCGACGTCCGGCTGAATCCTTCGAATACTGTATTTTACCTTTAGATTTGGTGTTGAGCGCAAAATAGAGTATTGTCTAGAGGTGGGCGAAGACGGTGATGTATGTGTATGTGTGTGGTAGTGTGTACGTAATTGGTGCTGGTGACGGCAGCGTCTGACCTGGTTACGCGAATTGTGCATTTTTCATCAAAATCTAATTGTAAAGCATCCATGGAATCGCGTTCTGATTGCGCTCAATCGATACAGCATGTGCGAAAAACCCTTCTTTGGGAAAGGTTTCTTTGCTCCTAAGTAATTTCAGGACGATTACAGCTGTATTAGTGGAATTGCAGCTACATTTTTTCCAGGATGTCTCCGCTCATATTATTGCTATTATCGGCCCCAAGGTATATTTTCTTGATTTCGGAAGTAAATGATACACCCAAATTTCATTTCCATATACAGGTTTGCTGGTGTAGTATGGGTTTGGCTGGAATATCGTCCTCAAGAGAGATGAGAGGTACCTGTAAAGTCACTTGGAGGGTGTCTGGGATGCTTTATTGCTATTCTTTTATAGTGACAACATTTATTCCATCAATTGGACAAATAATCATCGATTTAGAAGAATTACTAACAACGGATTTCTTCACATTCAACGAAGAGACTGGTGAAGGGTAAAGTGTCCATATCTTCCTTAATATTGCTCTAATCCCTCTGAAATTCATTATGAGCAAAGAAACCTTTACCAAAGAAAGCGTCTTTGAAGACGCCGCATCTAATGAGCGCAATCGGGACGCGATTCCATGGCTGGTTTAGATATTGATTTTGAGGAAAAATGCAGAATTCGTCTCACCTCGGGCTGTGGGTGCGTATGTGGTGGTGGTGGTGGGGGCGACGTCCGGCTGAATCCTTCGAATACTGTATTTTACCTTTAGATTTGGTGTTGAGCGCAAAATAGAGTATTGTCTAGAGGTAAGCGAAGATTGTGATGTATGTGTATGTGTGTGGTAGTGTGTACGTATTTGGTGCTGGTGAGGGCAGCGTCTGACCCGGTCACGCGAATTGTGCATTTTCATCAAAATCTAAATGTAAAGCATCCATGGAATCGCGTTCTGATTGCGCTCAATCGATACAGCATGTGCGAAAACCCTTTCTTTGGGAAAGGTTTCTTTGCTCCTAAGTAATTTCAGGACGATTACAGCAGTATTAGTGGAATTGCAGCTACATTATTTCCAGGATGTCTCCGCTCATATTATTGCTATTATCGGCCCCAAGGTATATTTTCTTGATTTTGGAAGTAAATAATACACCCAAATTTCATTTCCATATACAGATTTGCCGGTGTAGTAAGGGTTTGGCTGGAATATCGTCCTCAAGAGAGATGAGAGGTACCTGTAAAGTCACTTGGAGGGTGTCTGGGATGCTTTATTGCTATTCTTTTATAGTGACAACATTTATTCCATCAATTGGACAAATAATCATCGATTTAGAAGAATTACTAACAACGGATTTCTTCACATTCAACGAAGAGACTGGTGAAGGGTAAAGTGTCCATATCTTACTTAATATTGCTCTAATCCCTCTGAAATTCATTATGAGCAAAGAAACCTTTACTAAAGAAAACGTCTTTGAAGACGCCGCATCTAATGAGCGCAATCGGGACGCAATTCCATGGCTGGTTTAGATATTGATTTTGAGGAAAAATGCAGAATTCGTCTCACCTCGGGCTGTGGGTGCGTATGTGGTGGTGGTGGTGGGGGCGACGTCCGACTGAATCCTTCGAATACTGTATTTTACCTTTAGATTTGGTGTTGAGCGCAAAATAGAGTATTGTCTAGAGGTAGGCGAAGACTGTGATGTATGTGTATGTGTGTGGTAGTGTGTACGTAAATGGTGCTGGTGAGGGCAGCGTCTGACACGGTTACGCGAATTGTGCATTTTTCATCAAAATCTAAATGTAAAGCATCCATGGAATCGCGTTCTGATTGCGCTCAATCGATACAGCATGTGCAAAAACCCATTCTTTGGGAAAGGTTTCTTTGCTCCTAAGTAATTTCAGGACGATTACAGCTGTATTAGTGGAATTGCAGCTACATTTTTTCCAGGATGTCTCCGCTCATATTATTGCTATTATCGGCCCCAAGGTATATTTTCTTGATTTCGGAAGTAAATAATACACCCAAATTTCATTTCCATATACAGGTTTGCTGGTGTAGTAAGGGTTTGGCTGGAATATCGTCCTCAAGAGAGATGAGAGGTACCTGTAAAGTCACTTGGAGGGTGTCTGGGATGCTTTATTGCTATTCTTTTATAGTGACAACATTTATTCCATCAATTGGACAAATAATCATCGATTTAGAAGAATTACTAACAACGGATTTCTTCACATTCAACGAAGAGACTGGTGAAGGGTAAAGTGTCCATATCTTCCTTAATATTGCTCTAATCCCTCTGAAATTCATTATGAGCAAAGAAACCTTTACCAAAGAAAGCGTCTTTGAAGACGCCGCATCTAATGAGCGCAATCGGGACGCGATTCCATGGTTGGTTTAGATATTGATTTTGAGGAAAAATGCAGAATTCGTCTCACCTCGGGCTTTGGGTGCGTATGTGGTGGTGGTGGGGGCGACGTCCGGCTGAATCCTTGGAATACTGTATTTTACCTTTAGATTTGGTGTTGAGCGCAAAATAGAGTATTGTCTAGAGGTAGGCGAAGATTGTGATGTATGTGTATGTGTGTGGTAGTGTGTACGTATTTGGTGCTGGTGAGGGCAGCGTCTGACCCGGTCACGCGAATTGTGCATTTTCATCAAAATCTAAATGTAAAGCATCCATGGAATCGCGTTCTGATTGCGCTCAATCGATACAGCATGTGCGAAAACCCTTTCTTTGGGAAAGGTTTCTTTGCTCCTAAGTAATTTCAGGACGATTACAGCAGTATTAGTGGAATTGCAGCTACATTATTTCCAGGATGTCTCCGCTCATATTATTGCTATTATCGGCCCCAAGGTATATTTTCTTGATTTTGGAAGTAAATAATACACCCAAATTTCATTTCCATATACAGATTTGCCGGTGTAGTAAGGGTTTGGCTGGAATATCGTCCTCAAGAGAGATGAGAGGTACCTGTAAAGTCACTTGGAGGGTGTCTGGGATGCTTTATTGCTATTCTTTTATAGTGACAACATTTATTCCATCAATTGGACAAATAATCATCGATTTAGAAGAATTACTAACAACGGATTTCTTCACATTCAACGAAGAGACTGGTGAAGGGTAAAGTGTCCATATCTTACTTAATATTGCTCTAATCCCTCTGAAATTCATTATGAGCAAAGAAACCTTTACTAAAGAAAACGTCTTTGAAGACGCCGCATCTAATGAGCGCAATCGGGACGCAATTCCATGGCTGGTTTAGATATTGATTTTGAGGAAAAATGCAGAATTCGTCTCACCTCGGGCTGTGGGTGCGTATGTGGTGGTGGTGGTGGGGGCGACGTCCGACTGAATCCTTCGAATACTGTATTTTACCTTTAGATTTGGTGTTGAGCGCAAAATAGAGTATTGTCTAGAGGTAGGCGAAGACTGTGATGTATGTGTATGTGTGTGGTAGTGTGTACGTAAATGGTGCTGGTGAGGGCAGCGTCTGACACGGTTACGCGAATTGTGCATTTTTCATCAAAATCTAAATGTAAAGCATCCATGGAATCGCGTTCTGATTGCGCTCAATCGATACAGCATGTGCAAAAACCCATTCTTTGGGAAAGGTTTCTTTGCTCCTAAGTAATTTCAGGACGATTACAGCTGTATTAGTGGAATTGCAGCTACATTTTTTCCAGGATGTCTCCGCTCATATTATTGCTATTATCGGCCCCAAGGTATATTTTCTTGATTTCGGAAGTAAATAATACACCCAAATTTCATTTCCATATACAGGTTTGCTGGTGTAGTAAGGGTTTGGCTGGAATATCGTCCTCAAGAGAGATGAGAGGTACCTGTAAAGTCACTTGGAGGGTGTCTGGGATGCTTTATTGCTATTCTTTTATAGTGACAACATTTATTCCATCAATTGGACAAATAATCATCGATTTAGAAGAATTACTAACAACGGATTTCTTCACATTCAACGAAGAGACTGGTGAAGGGTAAAGTGTCCATATCTTCCTTAATATTGCTCTAATCCCTCTGAAATTCATTATGAGCAAAGAAACCTTTACCAAAGAAAGCGTCTTTGAAGACGCCGCATCTAATGAGCGCAATCGGGACGCGATTCCATGGTTGGTTTAGATATTGATTTTGAGGAAAAATGCAGAATTCGTCTCACCTCGGGCTTTGGGTGCGTATGTGGTGGTGGTGGGGGCGACGTCCGGCTGAATCCTTGGAATACTGTATTTTACCTTTAGATTTGGTGTTGAGCGCAAAATAGAGTATTGTCTAGAGGTAGGCGAAGATTGTGATGTATGTGTATGTGTGTGGTAGTGTGTACGTATTTGGTGCTGGTGAGGGCAGCGTCTGACCCGGTCACGCGAATTGTGCATTTTCATCAAAATCTAAATGTAAAGCATCCATGGAATCGCGTTCTGATTGCGCTCAATCGATACAGCATGTGCGAAAACCCTTTCTTTGGGAAAGGTTTCTTTGCTCCTAAGTAATTTCAGGACGATTACAGCAGTATTAGTGGAATTGCAGCTACATTATTTCCAGGATGTCTCCGCTCATATTATTGCTATTATCGGCCCCAAGGTATATTTTCTTGATTTTGGAAGTAAATAATACACCCAAATTTCATTTCCATATACAGATTTGCCGGTGTAGTAAGGGTTTGGCTGGAATATCGTCCTCAAGAGAGATGAGAGGTACCTGTAAAGTCACTTGGAGGGTGTCTGGGATGCTTTATTGCTATTCTTTTATAGTGACAACATTTATTCCATCAATTGGACAAATAATCATCGATTTAGAAGAATTACTAACAACGGATTTCTTCACATTCAACGAAGAGACTGGTGAAGGGTAAAGTGTCCATATCTTACTTAATATTGCTCTAATCCCTCTGAAATTCATTATGAGCAAAGAAACCTTTACTAAAGAAAACGTCTTTGAAGACGCCGCATCTAATGAGCGCAATCGGGACGCAATTCCATGGCTGGTTTAGATATTGATTTTGAGGAAAAATGCAGAATTCGTCTCACCTCGGGCTGTGGGTGCGTATGTGGTGGTGGTGGTGGGGGCGACGTCCGACTGAATCCTTCGATTACTGTATTTTACCTTTAGATTTGGTGTTGAGCGCAAAATAGAGTATTGTCTAGAGGTAGGCGAAGACTGTGATGTATGTGTATGTGTGTGGTAGTGTGTACGTAAATGGTGCTGGTGAGGGCAGCGTCTGACACGGTTACGCGAATTGTGCATTTTTCATCAAAATCTAAATGTAAAGCATCCATGGAATCGCGTTCTGATTGCGCTCAATCGATACAGCATGTGCAAAAACCCATTCTTTGGGAAAGGTTTCTTTGCTCCTAAGTAATTTCAGGACGATTACAGCTGTATTAGTGGAATTGCAGCTACATTTTTTCCAGGATGTCTACGCTCATATTATTGCTATTATCGGCCCCAAGGTATATTTTATTGATTTCGGAAGTAAATAATACACCCAAATTTCATTTCCATATACAGGTTTGCCGGTGTAGTAAGGGTTTGGCTGGAATATCGTCCTGAAGAGTGATGAGTGGTACCTGTAAAGTCACTTGGAGGGCGTCTGGGATGCTTTATTGCTATTCCTTTATATTGACAACATTTATTCCATCAATTGGACAAATAATCATCGACTTAGAAGAATTACTAACAACGGATTTCTTCACATCCAACGAAGAGACTGGTGAAGGGTAAAGTCTCCATATCTTCCTTAATGTTGTTCTAATCCCTCTGAAATTCATTATGAGCAAAGAAACCTTTACTAAAGAAAGGGTCTTTGCTTACGCTGCATCTAATGAGCGCAATCGGGACGCGATTCCATGGTTGGTTTAGATTTTGATTTTGAGGAAAAATGCAGAATTCGTCTCACCTCGGGCTTTGGGTGCGTATGTGGTGGTGGTGGGGGCGACGTCCTACTGAATCCTTCGATTACTGTATTTTACCTTTAGATTTGGCGTTGAGCGCAAAATAGAGTATTGTCTAGAGGTGGGCGAAGACGGTGATGTATGTGTGTGGTAGTGTGTACGTATTTAGCGCTGGTGACGGCAGCGTCTGACCTGGTCACGGGAATTGTGCATTTTTCATCCATATAAAATCTAAAGCAGGTATGGAATCGTGTTCTCATTGCGCTCAATCGATACAGCATGTTCGAAAACCCTTTCTTTGGCATAGGTTTCTTTGCTCATAAGTAATTTCAGAGCGATTAGAGCAATATTAATGGAATTGCAGCTACATTTCTTTCCAGGATGTCTACGCTCATATTATTGCTATTATCGGCCCCAAGGTATATTTTATTGATTTCGGAAGTAAATAATACACCCAAATTTCATTTCCATATACAGGTTTGCCGGTGTAGTAAGGGTTTGGCTGGAATATCGTCCTGAAGAGTGATGAGTGGTACCTGTAAAGTCACTTGGAGGGCGTCTGGGATGCTTTATTGCTATTCCTTTATATTGACAATAATTATTCTATCGAATGGACAAATAAACATCAATTAAGTACAATTACCATCAATAACTCCTCCAACCATACCAAATTCATCAACTTCTTTCACTTAAATCCCTCTTATTCATGTGGCATTAAAGTCTATCACTAATGTTTTAATCTTTGAAGGAGGATTCTAATCGCTTTAAATAGACACCCCATTATTTCGTCCTTGGTTCCTGTTGGGTTGAAGATGATGGATGAGAGGTGACAGGTTGAATTGACTGGCTATAAAATCGTTCACTGGTTGCATTCTTTATCAGAGATGCTGCTGTCGTGTCCCTTTAGGTTAGAGCTGTCGAGGTGGTGGTGTGGTGGTGGTGTTGTGGTGGTAGTGTAGGGGGTGATGGTGGTGATGGGGGTGGGTGAGGGGTGAGAGTGATGTGTTGATGATCGGTGGTGTAAGTGGTGGAGAAGGTGATGATGTTGGTGGTGATTGTGGTGGGTGGGGAGGAAGGGGTGATGGTGCATAAAATAATGGTGGTATGGGTGCTGGTGGTAGTTATAGTGACGGTGGAGGAGAGAGAGAGAGAGAGAGAGAGAGAGAGAGAGAGAGAGAGGAAAAGTGTTTCATAAGTTCTTGTTATTTTCTTAAGATGCAACTGATATCCCACACCTGTTATAGTACTATTCTACACACCTGTTGTAATGTTACCCCACACCTGTTATAGTACTATTCTACACACCTGTTATAATGTTACCCTACACCTGTTATAGTACTATCCTACACACCTGTTATAATGTTACCCTACACCTGTTATAGTACTACTCTACACACCTGTAAGAGTTACCTGTAAGATTTTTGCTCCAATCACGTGTTACAGTCTCAACCAATACATGTCAACCCTTATCTGTCACCCAACACCTGTACACCTACGTTATCCTGCCCCTGTACTACACCTGCGTCACCCCACACCTGTACACCTACGTTATCCTGCCCCTGTACTACACCTGCGTCACCCCACACCTGTGCACCAACGTTATCCTACCCCTGTACTACACCTGCGTCACCCCACACCTGTACACCGACGTTATCCTACCCCTGTACTACACCTGCGTCATCCCACACTTGTACACCTACGTTATCCTGCCCCTGTACTACACCTGCGTCACCCCACACCTGTACACCTACGTTATCCTGCCCCTGTACTACACCTGCGTCACCCCACACCTGTGCACCAACGTTATCCTACCCCTGTACTACACCTGCGTCACCCCACACCTGTACACCGACGTTATCCTACCCCTGTACTACACCTGCGTCACCCCACACTTGTACACCTACGTTATCCTGCCCCTGTACTACACCTGCGTCACCCCACACCTGTACACCTAGGTTATCCTGCCCCTGTACTACGCCTGCGTCACCCCACACCTGTACACCTAGGTTATGGTAAGCTTAAAGAACTCTGTGGACTAAACAATAAGACACACCCCCTCCCCTTCCTTAGCCATCTCACTAGTGTTGACGCAACTGAGCAAACAAATAACCATTTCGCTACTATATGCCAGACGCTCCCACGGCTTGACACAACCACTCTCCCTGCTTACCTACCAGCCCCCCTTCCCACTGACTTAGTAGAAGAATTTGACGTAGCAAAACGCCTGGACAAACTAAAATTAAAACGCTCTACCACCCCCATTGACCTACCAATGAAACTCTTCAAGGAGTTCTCCCCGGAGCTTGCTAAACCCCTCTGCTCCATCATCAATGCTTCTCTCAGTCAAGCCAGATGCCCAGCTGACTGGAAGACCTCTTATGTATCACCAGTGCCCAAGTCAACCAGCCCACAATCCCTAAATCAGCTACGACCTATTGCAATCACCCCCAATACCCAGCCTAATCTGTGAAAGTTTTGTGTTCGACTGGGCTTATGCTGATATTGCAGGAGTCGTAGACCCTCAGCAATTTGGCAACATGAAAACTTCCTCCACCACTCACTGTCTTGTCAGCTTTCTCGATTACATATACCGCCATCTCGAGAAACGAAAAACGTCTGTAGCTGTCGCCTTCATTGATTTCACTAAAGCGTTCGACCTAGTCGACCACAATATAATCATCAACAAAGCTATTGACCTCGGGCTTCGAAGAAGCCTCATACCATGGCTTACAGACTTCCTCAGTGACCGACGCCAAGCTGTACGCTTCCGAGGGGCTGTCTCCACCTTTCAGTCACTCACCTGTGGCGTCCCCCAAGGCACCAAGATGGGACCACTCTGCTTCCTTATGCTCATCAATGATGCCCTAAGAGAAACCCCTGCTCGCTGGAAATATGTCGACGACTCCACCATTGGGATCAGCGTCAACAATTCTGCTCCCAACTATACCGCCCTTCAGGATTTATTGAACAGTCTCCAAAACTGGGCTACCAACAACCATGTCACCATCAACCATACCAAGACCATGGTTATGCACATCAACCTCTCCTCCGACATTGTCCCACCTCCTTCCATTACTCTAGGTCCGAACACACTCCAGGTTGTAGATTCCACGAAGCTCCTCGGCGTCACCATAGACAACAAACTAAATTGGAAACCACACGTCAATGAAGTTGTCAAATCCTCCAGTTTCCGTCTCCACCTCCTCCGCCGACTCAAGTCCCTCGGAGTTCCTGCACACGAGCTCCTCAGTGTTTACACAACATTCATACTTCCCAAGCTCACCTATGCCTCCCCCACCTGGTCTTCCTCCCTAAATGCCACACAACGTAAACACCTAGAAAAAGTGCAAAAGAGGGCATGCAAGATTATTCTCTCCCCCTCCTACTCCACATATCAAGAAGCGCTCAACACACTGACCCTTTCGACTCTCACTGACCATCACCACGACCTCATCTGCAAATTTGGTAAGAAGCTTCTACACCATCCCCGACACCGGCTCCTACTACCACCCGAGGTCCCTTGTCCGAGAATTGCTGTTCGACACCACAACCGCATCCAGCCCATACGTGCACGAACTGATCGCTATAAAAACAGCCCAGTCCCAACCATTGTAAAAATTATCAATAACTTGTAATACTGTAACACTGTCACTATGTTGAAATGAACTGTAGTTTGAGCTTTTCCCCATCTAAGTTATTATATGTCTTATTTGTGTCACTTATGTTACTTGTATATTATTTGTAATTCGTAACCCATTCCCCAAATATGTAACTGTATATTTTCAGCCTTCTGGCTGCCAAGCTCTTTCAATAAACCGTTAATTATTATTATTATTATTATAGTTATCTTGCCTCTGTACTACACCTGTGTCACCCCACACCTGTACACCTAAGTTATCCTACCCCTGTACTACACCTGCGTCACCCCACACATGTACACCTAGGTTATCCTGCCCCTGGACTACACCTGCGTCACCCCACACCTGTACACCTAAGTTATCCTACCCCTGTACTACACCTGTACCCCTACGTTATCCTGCCCCTGTACTACACCTGCGTCACCCCACACCTGTACACCTAGGTTATCCTGCCCCTGGACTACACCTGCGTCACCCCACACATGTACACCTAGGTTATCTTGCCTCTGTACTACACCTGCGTCACCCCACACCTGTACACCTAGGTTATCCTGCCCCTGGACTACACCTGCGTCACCCCACACCTGTACACCGACGTTATCCTACCCCTGTACTACACCTGCGTCATCCCACACCTGTACACCAACGTTATCCTGCCCCTGTACTACACCTGCGTCATCCCACACCTGTACACCTACGTTATCCTGCCTCTGTACTACTCCTGCGTCACCCCACACCTCACCTCATCAGAGTCCTGCATTGTAAGCTTAGCTTCAAACAAATATCTCTCTTGCCTACTGTCACCAACCTCACAAGCTTCCCGACTGACCACCTGAAGCTTAGACACCCCAGCTTATTTCACCTGAAGATTAGACACCCCAGCTTATTTCACGTGAAAATTAACTACCCTAGAGCTACCTGGGTTAGGTTAGGTTTGGGGTGGTTAAGCTTCAGTTGAAATAAGCCGGGGTATCAAATCGTCAGGTGAAATAAGCTTGAGTATGTAATGATAAGGTAAAATAAGCTGGGATGTCTAATAATAAGTGAAATAAGCTGGGGTGTCTAATAAGGTGAAATAAGCTGGGGTGTCTAAGCTCCAGGTGATCCACAAGTTCTTCATTACATAACTACATATATGGTTAAACAAACGGCCCAGATTAACAGAACAAGAAATTTATGCTCAAAAGTTTGTTAAATTTTTCCATGAAGAATATACATCGGGTGAACGGTCGCCTCACTCAACCTGTCCCTGTTAACACACCCAACTTCTAGACGTAACATGTTGGACAAGTACCACGAACAAGTCCACTATACTATTTATTTTTTGATCGATATTGCGAACCAAATTTAACCTAACTAACCAAGTCTAATTTAACGATTCAAGAGTAATTTATTATTGGGTTGAGTTGGTTCATATCGTTTGTTTCAATGTGAATGAATTAGCAGTTTAAGAACTCTTGTTCGTGGTACTATTTAACATTGACAAATTGGCCCTGAAAACCACGCATGCGCACTCACTCTACTTTCACGTCTTTCTTATAATTTATTTATTAACCCATTACATCCCAGGGGGCGACAAGACCATGCGGTCAGACACTAATACAGCGGTACTCGTGTCTCGCAGGACACGCTATGACTTGTGGTATGGATACATTGATGTGAGTTGAGGACAATGGGAGTTAGCAGCCACCAAAATGTGGGTAGTGTACGAAAATTATATCTATATTATTATGTATAAGTAGGTGGCGACATATAGTGACTCTCCCTGTGGTAGGAGGTCCCTGACAGTGGGGCAGTCAAGGCAATAGTGTTGAAGGGTGTTAGTGTTGGGACAGTTACAGAGTTTACAGGAAGAGAAGTGCGGGTCATCCCCCGCCTCAGATACTTGCCAGATAGGTTTGTATCCTAACTTAATGCGTGCAGAGACAACATTATGTCTGCGGACCATAAATCCACGTCGACAATAATTGTGTGGACAACGAAGAAAGTGATCCGAGTGTTGGATGAATAAACTCTCAGCCCGTTCACTATCCCCGCAATGGTAGCAGAGGAGGGAGGGTGTAGCCCCAGCACCAGGGAGGGTGTAGCCCCAGCACCAGGAGGGCCAGGCCACAGACGACCAACAGTGTCGGTGTTTGTTACCCCACCATGAGAGATGTAACCCACAAAAAATATATGACGAGAGAATTATCCTGAGCTAAAGCTAATAGGCGTAACAAATGTTGTGTTAAACGAAGAGATCAACTGCATCCAAGAGTCCATGTAATTCACTGTAGGTTGAGCTCGACCAGCTGGGAAGTCTACGGCCGACCCATCCTCCCGCCGGTGAGAAGAGAGCTCAGCCTGCACTCCCGTCTGCCTGTAGGGAACCGTCGGTGTATAGATGGTGTACTTCACGGACTCGTCTGTCTTAAATATTAAAATAAATAATCATCTTAACATAAAAATTAAACTTCTCAACTATGAAAATCTTGAGAAACTGAAATATATAAAATAAAATATTGTTATATATAAATAGTCACAAAGGTTTTACGTTGTTAGTTAGTTAGCTAGTTAGTTAGTACGTAGTAGTAGTAGTAATAGTAGTAGTAGTCGTAGTATCGTCTTTCCTTATCTTCCTCTCTATCCTCTGAGCTCTATAAAAAAAGTAGGAAAAATCAACAACCGTGGACAAAAGACGACCAGTATGGGAAATAAAAACACCCCCGAAACACCAAGAGCCAACATCTGCTGAAGGCGGCAACAGTAACCCGAACAACCCATTAGGCCACCACCGTCTCCTACCCTGTGATCTTTCGCCTCATGGGAAGGAAACGCAGCAGACGACACCCCATTCCCCACCCTCCCTTCCTCCCTCCCCTTCCCTCACGGTAAAACCCCCTAATGAACCCTTAAGTGACAGCTAACAGCAATAAGTGACAGCAAACAGCAACTTCACCTTCACCCCTCACCATGACAACATGTTATGCTTGCAAGAACATCCCAGGGGCTATGTTGTTAGTCGGTGATTATGTGGTATTGTAGTGACCTGAGGGGTATACTGAGCTGAGTTTGGCGCGTGAGAGAGAGAGAGAGAGAGAGAGAGAGAGAGAGAGAGAGAGAGAGAGAAAGAAATTAACTCTAACGCTGTGTCATCTCGTCTTCTCTTTGTGTGGAATAAGAAGATTGTCAAGTCAAATTACAATCCTAATCACACGGAAAGCCTTTATAAACCAATCATTCTAGTAGCTGATTCGTATGTGATTTACTGATTCGACAAATTACACCCTGGAAGCGATTGAATATTATAAATCAATTATTCCTGTTCGTAAATGGTGATTCACTCGATGAGTCCATGAAAGATTGGAAGAGATTCACAATTCCTGTACTGATTCACCCACACACCGGAAGAGAATCACCACCAATCCACATATAACCAATCGTTCCTCCACAATCCAATCCAAACAAACCACAAAGGCCTTCCAATCCCTTCCCTGTGAACTGATTGGAAGGGTTGATTAATTCATTTCCAATCCACACTTAGAGAACGACTATATATGTATATATTAATCATTCCTGCAGTTGATTGGTGAATGGCTGAGTGATTCGCCCATTCACAAACACACACACACACATACACACGAGAGAGAGGAAGCGTAAACTCATCAAGCCAACGAAAACATGCGTATGGGGAGAGAAGTGTAGGGGGGGGGGCGAATGAGGTGGAAGGCGAATGGGGTGGAAGGTTTATGGGGGGAGATAAATTAGGGGTGTGGCAGTGTATTAAAGGTATATGAGGGCCTATGGTGGAGTATGGGGTGCATGAGGAATATGGGGGGCTTATGGGGAGTAAGAGGGGAGCATGGGGGGTTTATGGGGGGCTTATGGGGAGTAAGAGGGGAGCATGGGGGGTTTATGGAAGGATGGGTAGCACATGGTGGTAGAATGGGGTTGGGTTATAAGCTACGTATGGGACTATGGGGTGGGCTGGGTACGAATGGGGGTTATAATGGGGGTGTATAATGAGGTTGGGAAATAGGATTAATGAATATCAGTAGCAGGTAATCCCTCATTGACTTGATGAGCTTATTAATAACCCCTTATCATTTAGGGATGGAGTGGGGGAGGGAGGGAGGGAGGGAGGGAGGGAGGGAAGAAATAAGACAGGTAAGGGTAGTGGGAAGGAGGGAGAAGAGAAAGAAGAGGACAGACAGACGGAAGGGAAAGAAGAGAGAAGGAAAGGAAGAAGAGAAAGAATGAAGGGAAGATGATAGAGGAAGGAAAGGAAAAGAGCCCAGCGACTAATGTATTCTCTCACCCTGACCGTGGAGCACTGGAGAGATGTGGTGGCCCTGACGGTGCTCCACAAGACCCAGGTCCAAGAGGAGCCTCACCTGGCTGCCCCTACGAGCTAAGCAGAGGAACACGAGTACGGTGCTGCCGAGTGTCCAGAATCAGAGAGGACTGGAACCTCTTCACGGCGGCCATACCGAATGATGACTACCGAACAGGTCCAAGATGGCCGCTCATAGATGGCCAGAGACGCTCACAACTCCGCTGATTCCTCTACGAACCTAACCTAACCTAACCTAACCTAACCAAACCTAACCTAACATAACCTAACCTAACATAACCAAACCTAACCTAACCAAACCTAACCTAACCAAACCTAACCTAACCTAACCAAACCTAACCTAACCTAACCTAACCTAACCAAACCAAACCTAACCTAACCAAACCAACTTATCTATCCACAGCAAAAGTCAATTAAGGTCTACAAATTACTATGCCAATTAATTATCTACAATATTATTAACTACGTCTACATGATTATATTCTTAGTGGGTATAATTAATCAAATATCCTTAACTATTGATGATAATTTACTGTAATGATCCGGGGAGGTTGTTCAGGTAGGGTAGTTTTCACCATAATGTTCTTTCAGTCAGTTATCATGTGATTAGGCCAGACCCTTGTTAGTGATCCCCGTGTAAAGAACTGTGTAAATAAAAAAGAGGGGGAGGAGAAAGGGGAGAGGAGGAGAGGAGGAAAGGGAGAGGGGGAGACGAGAAAGGGGAGAGGAGAGAGAGAGAGAGAGAGAGAGAGAGAGAGAGAGAGAGAGAGAGAGAGAGAGAGAGAGAGAGAGAGAGAGAGAGAGAGAGAGAGAGAATACACACATATAATCTTCCCTTCCCCAACTCCCCTATTCCCATTCCCATTCCTAAAATTCCTAAATTCCTTACACGTGCCTCATAAAAGAAGCAACTGTGAACATTTCACTTTTACAGCGTCAGTGGGAATGGGAATGTTTGTGGGAATAGGATGTGGATATTAGAGGGAACGGGAATTGGGATGTTAGTAGTAGTAGTAGTAGTAGTAGTAGTAGTAGGAGGTCAAGAGAGAGAGAGAGAGAGAGAGAGAGAGAGAGAGAGATCACCCCCGTCTCTTCACCCCAATCACGACCTCAACAATCTTGGCCGGGAAACATAGGCTGATGAGAGATGGGGCATGGAGGGGAAGGGGAGGGGTGGGGGAAGAAGGGGGAGGGAGGGGAGAGGGGTGGGGGAAGAAGGGGGGAGGGAGGGGAGACGTTACTGAGAATAAGCTTCTTTGTCGCTTATGAGACCCGGAGTTAATAGCTGATTGTGTGACAGTGGTAAGAGAGGGGGGGGGGTAGTGAGGGGGGGGAAGGGGAGGTAGATAGGGGGAGATGGGGAAGACGGGAAGAAGTAGAAAAAGAGGAAGGGGCAGATAGGGAGGGAGGGGAAAGTAGAAAGAGGGAAATGGGGAAGAAGAAAGGAATGAGGAATTGGGGAAGAGGGGGATGGGGAGAGAGGCAGAGAAGAGGGGGTGACAGGGGGAAGAGAAGGAGAAGAGAGAGGGAGACTAGGAAAGGAGGGAGATGAAAGAAGGAATAGAAGGGAGAGGGAAAAGGTATGACGGTGTACACGAGAGGTAATGAAGGGAGAGAAAGGGATAATTAAAAAAAGGAAAAGAGACAAATGGGGGAAGAAGAGAAAGCATGGAAGTGGAGGAGAGAGGAGACAAGGGAGGGTAAAGGAGAGAAACAGGAGAGAGAAAACAGGAGAGAGGGAGAGGGGAAATAAAGAGGGCATGACTATTATACGAGAGAGGGAGGGAAGGAAGGAGAGAGAGAGAGGGAGGGAGGGAAGGAGGGAGGGAGAGGAAAAGTTACGAGAATGCTATAAAAAGGGAAAAAGAGAGTGAGGAGAGAGGGAATGAAAGAGAGGAAAAAGGGGGACAGACAGACAGACAGACAGACAGACACACACACACACACATAAAATATAGCCACGTTGAGTAAAAAAAATTCACCACACTACAACCAACTCCAACGTAAAATCACCTAGAAAAAAAAATTCCCCTAACTATTTATTTCCCAGGACGGTGTAAGATCACCTGCCCCCCCCCCCCTCTTAGGAATATAATTAATTACCTTTACTGGCGATAATCCCAAGTAATTCTATAATCGCTGCGACTCTATTAACAACAATATAATTGGACCCATATAATCTCCACGTAATATCCACGAGGAGGTCTAATCCTACCTGGCTGTAGACTCCAATCAGTATTAACCTTCCTGTTGTAGGAATGTATTTGAATTGTATTACAAGACTCTATTGTATATGGTAAGATGAGGGGTCGGGGGTGAGGGGGGGCCGGTGGGAAGGGGGTGAGGGGGGCCGGTGGGAAGGGGGTGAGGGGGGGCCGGTGGGAAGGGGGTGGGGGGGGGGCCGGTGGGAAGGGGGTGGGGGAACGGTGGGAGGGGGTGGGGGGTTGGAGGGGGTAGTGGAAGGGGGTTCTCATTGCTAATGGAGATCTATTTTAAGTATTAGGATTGTGAGTCTATTACGAATTAGTCCCGTTAGAATTAGGGTCCCTTAGAACTGGTACTCATAAGCACTTGCACCCATTAGAACTAGGGCCCATTACAACTAGGAGCCCATTAGAACTGGGACCCATTTGAACTAGGGCCCATTAGGGCTAGGGTCCATTAGAACTAGGGTCCATTAGAACTGGGACCCATAAGAACTAGGGGCCCATCAGAACTAGGGGCCCATCAGAACTAGTACCCATTAGAACTAGGACCCATAAGAACTAGGACCCATTAGACCTGGGGCCCATTAGGACTGAGTGATATATCCCGCCCAAGGACCTAACTTAACCTTTGATATCGAGCTATAAAGATGATACTCCCTACTACAGTAATTCACCCCTTGGCTCACTCTGTCAATAACTCACGTGCATCCTGAAGGAGGCTCAGCAGGTGGAGAGGCCCTGGGGTGAGTGTGCTGCCGACCGGTGCTGGATACTCTCTGTCTCCTGAATGACCTGTAGGTAGTTCAGGTGCTGGATACTCTCTGTCTCCTGAATGACCTGTAGGTAGTTCAGGTCACGTGTTGTTACCAGGTCGTTGCCGTGGGATTGGGAGATATGGGTCTGGTGTGTTAGTAGTGGGGGGTCTATGGGTAGCTCCTCCCCCATAGTTTATAACCTAACCTAACCTAACCCCATTCTCCTAGTCTGGGTAGCGTTGTTATGACTGAGACACTATATCTGGTGCCCATTAGAAGTAGGACCCATTAGACCAGTCGCCCATTATTTTCTGACTCCTGACTTTTGGCAAAATTTACAAGACACTGATGACTCTAATTAATTAACTCCCCACAAAGGTGTTAACGCCACTAGCCTTATCACTCAATTGATTACCGATAATGATGATTAAGGTTTGTGGTTAATTAATCACCCAAAAGACGATAAATACTGATTAGTCTTTATCATTACGTTTGATTAGTGAACTATAAAAAAACGGGAAACTGAGTTGACAAATTAATAAAAACTCAAATGTCAGTAAAAATAAGGTAACTCAGCCACGTTTTCTTTGACTGACAACCACGTTTTCTTTGACTGACAACCACGTTTTCTTTGACTGACAACCACGTTTTCTTTGACTGACAACCACGTTTTCTTTGACTGACAACCACGTTTTCTTTGACTGACAACCACGTTTTCTTTGACTGACAACCACGTTTTCTTTGACTGATAATAACGTTTTCTTTGACTGGCAACCACGTTTTATTTGACTGACAACCACGTTTTCTTTGACTGATAATAACGTTTTCTTTGACTGACAACCACGTTTTCTTTGGCTGACAACCACGTTTTCTTTGACTGACAACCACGTTTTCTTTGACTGACAACCACGTTTTCTTTGATGACGTGACTGACGTTTTCTAATAGCTTACTACAAGATTTTTTTTATCGTCTATGACAACGTTTTTTACAACTATGATTGACGTTTTCTACAGTTTCAAGATGACGTTTTCTGTAGCTCACAACAACGTTTTATTTAGCTGACAGTCGTGGTTTATTATTGCTTACTAGTTATCTTACAGGTGTGTTTAATTGATTATGTAGTTTTAATACTGTATTCGTACCTGTATTTCCACCTGTACCTGTAATAGGACAGACTAACAGTATTATACATTCAACACACACACACACACACACACACACACACACTACTCGCATAACTGATGAATTCTGAGTGATTTTGGAATGTGTGGTAATGTACCTGTCTGTCTGTTTATATGTCTGTTATGTCTGTCTTTCTGTCTGTCTGTTTGTCTGTTTGTCTGTTTTTTCTGTTTGGATATATATTTTCTCTCTCTCTCTCTCTCTCTCTCTCTCTCTCTCTCTCTCTCTCTCTCTCTCTCTCCCCCTAGCTATCACTTATACAGCAATGCCAAACGTCAAACCATAGACAGACAAACAGACAGATAGACAAACAAACAAACACAGACAGACAAAACGTGAAGAAAATCCGTCAGGCAAAATTAAGGAAAAAACAGAGATAAGAAATTAACTATAATTTCCCCATCTAAAAATCCTTCAAAAAATTACTGAAGAAAATCTTACAAGATGATAATTACTTTCTATTAACTTTCTTTATTACTTTTAAACGAGACTCATGAGAGAGAGAGAGAGAGAGAGAGAGAGAGAGAGAGAGAGAGAGAGAGAGAGAGAGAGAATGAGAGAGAGATCAGTTTTTGTACGTAGTGGCATGTTGAGAGAGAGAGTTGTTTCTCACACACACACACAGAGACGCTGCCAATAATAGCACTTCAACACACGATCCGTAAAATCCATTAGAGTGAAGAGATATTGTCTCCTACTGTCTCTCTCTCACTGTCACTGTCTCTCTCACTAACTTTCTCTCCCTTCTTACCTCATTAACGACTATACCCTCCCTCCAAATTTCCCTCCAAGTCATTTATTCTCCCTTCCTCCCTCCCAGTTTTTAAGTCTCTCTGTGTCAATTCATCTCCCCCCCCTTCCATCACCTCCCTCCCTTCCTCCCACCTCTTTTCCTTCCTCCCTTTCTCCCTACCAAATTGTGAGTCTCGCTATGTCAATTCACCTTCCCTCCATCACCTACCACCCTCCCCCCCCTCCCCCTCCCCCTCCCTATGTCCCTATCTTCCCCCCTCCCTCGTGATTGGCTCGG
>CAUDMG010003775.1:42500-75000 GCA_958450375.1 Homarus gammarus
GTCTACGATAGGAAGGCCTGGGACCAAACCTCACTCATATAACACCATCTGTGAAGGAATTACTACACCACATGAGGCCCCCTCATAACACCATCTGTGAGGGAATTACTACACCACGTCAGGTCCCTCATAACACCATCTGTGAGGGAATTACTACACCACGTGAGGACCCTCATAACACCATCTGTGAGGTAATTACACCACGTGAGGTCCCCCATAACACCATCTGTGAGGGAATTACTACACCACGTGGTCCCTCATAACACCATCTGCGAGGGAATTACTACACCACGTCAGGTTCCTCCTAACACCATCTGGGAGGGAGTTACTACACTACGTTTTTGCTGTTCAACACGTACAATCCTACATTAATCTGTAAGTTCACTGTATGTTCCTTTACCTTTCTCTAATGAAGGCTTTTGTTAAACCACCAATGTATGTAATAATTAATTCATGTCCAATGTATATTTTCAGCCTTCGGGCTGCAGAACTTTTTCAATAAACCGTTATTATTATTATTATTATTATTATTATTGTTATTATTATTATTATTACACACACACAAACCCATTTAATACTTTTTAAAATGATGTATTATATAAAGTAGGTCTTTTATACTTGTTTCCCCATCCTAAAAATTAAAGTTACGTTTGAAACCTTTTTAATTATACTACACTATTATTTATTACTTTTGTTCAACGTTAAAAGAAATGCAATTAGGCTCCGAAGTGTGAACGTAATGAACGGGTTGAACGAGAGGTAGAATAACGGCGTTCACTCGTATCTGAAAGTAACTTGACGTTCACAAATACTTGAAATTGATTCGGCGTTCACAATTTTTTTTTAACTAATTCCGGATTTAATAAAGATTTTACGATAATTCTGAACGTTTGACTGACAGACAGACAGACAGACAGACAGACAGACAGACAGACAGACAGACAGACAGACAGATAGATAGATAGATAGATAGATAGTCAACAATATCAAAATTAATTGGAAGTTGAACGTCCTCAAAATGTCCAATTAAAACTTTTTTTTATCTATCTATTTGCGTAGCTCTCTCTCTCTCTCTCTCTCTCTCTCTCTCTCTCTCTCTCAGAAATACAAAAGGAATAAACAACAGATCATTATAAAACCAAAACAACCCACGTCCCGTTTTCTTTATGCCAGTCTAAAGGGGGAACTTGCCTATCAACACAACAAGATCACAAGCCCTATAGTGTATGTAAATGGCCGGGTGCCTTGTGGGACCCGAACTAAAAACAGACGAGTTGGGATTGAGGGAGAGATGGATGTAGGAATAGCAATTAATAGAGATAAGAGGAGAGGGGAAGACAGAGAGAGAGAGAGAGAGAGAGAGAGAGAGAGAGAGAGAGAGAGAGAGAGAGAGAGAGAGAGAGAGAGAGAGAGAGAGAGAGAGAGAGAGAGAGGATGGATGGCGTTGGAATGACCAAACAGCTAATCATGACAGCTAGTTTTTATGTTTGATTTTTGAAGGGATGGTAAATTGGAGTTGAGAGACAGACACACAGACAGATAGTACGATAAAGACAGACAGACACAGACAAAGAGAGAGAGAGAGAGAGAGAGAGAGAGAGAGAGAGAGAGAGAGAGAGAGAGAGAGAACATTTGCAATTCCATTATTCACCTCACCATCAACACTTGTAATGCTGAGCCTGTGCAATGTTTCAGGTCAGTTCATTACAGACTGACGCAGTTTACAGGTCAACCCTCCCTAACCTAACCTAACCTAACCTAATCTTCAATCTATCTCACACAAAACAGACTCGACTAATGATTCAAAAAAAGGTTAAACTATCTCATTTTCTCCAGTTAAATCAATTCCCTTAAAGCTGACGAATTCGAGCTTGCTTCACATAGGTCAAGTTGTCTCATGCGCCAGTGAGTAAACCATGAACCGTCTTATTATATGTCTGTCTCAACCGGTTCGAATATTGCTTCACATAGATTAAGTTCTTTCACTCAGCAACACTCTGTTTGATTCTATTCACGATAAACTCAGTTCCAATCTTGCTAAATGGGGTTGAATCTATTTCGTTTGGCAGCGTACTTCGGATCCTAGCATCCCCCGCCCTCTGCTTCATTCTAGCTTCAATATAAGCGGTTCGAATCATGCTACACTTATACCCTATCCTTGTTCGAATCTTTCTGAAGGTTAGTCAGTATTACATTTAACATAGGATATGGGATCTTATTTGGGGATTGAAGTTTGAATCAATTTCCCACCCTGTTCGAATATCTTCATAAGAAAACCGAACGGGGATGAAGCGGTGTTATTCCCAGTTCGATCCACTCTACAGAGAAGAGTTCATAACACACTTCCCATCGGCCACATTATCCTACCTAACTCGATGCAGTGTAGTGAAGAGAAATGAGAGACTTCGTAACACACTCTGTATACACCACATTATCCCAGGGCTCAGCAGCGCACCTTGAACCCGTCTTACTCTTCTGCTTAAGATGTGAAGCCAGGAGCCGAACACAGCCTTCTGCTCCACCGCCACGATCATGAAATATTTGATGCACCTTTTCGGGTTCAACTTGTGCAATGCGTATTTTATGGAAATTACCTATCGATTTCTGAGCTAAAATCCCTGTTTGTAAATCTGGGAGGATGAAAGAGGAAAAAAAATTGGGACTTATTTTTCTGAGTCCCTCTTCCGGCTCGAGTCGTAAATTCTCTGAAGTTGTTCGGTGTTCCTAGGATAAGTTTCTTTATCAATTAACTAAACTAACCTGACCTGACCTGACCTGACCTGACCAATTTATAGTAACTTAACCAATCTAAAGCCAGTTTAACCTAACCTAACCAAATTCAATCTAACCTAACCCTCTCTCTCTCTCTCTCTCTCTCTCCCTCTATTCATCTTTTATTCTCTTATTCTATATCTCCTTCTACGTCTATTACTAATTTTCTCTTGATTCGCTCTTCCATTTTCTCTCCCTTCGTGTTTACTCTCCAATTGCCTTTATTACTTCTTCCTCTCCCTGTCTTCATTTCCTCTCCCTTATTCTCACCTTTCTCTCTCACCATCTATTTTTATTCGTTCTTTCTCCTCTGAATTACTCCTTACTGTCTTTATTCATTTTACCTATTTTCTCTTTATCCTCTCCTTCTCCTCCTGTTCCTTTATTTATTTAACCCTGTTCTTCCTTCCTCCTTCTCCTCCTCTTCTTCTTCCACCTCCTCCTCCTCTTCTTCTCCTACCTCCTCGTCTTCCTCCTTCTCCACTTCCTTTCTCCCTATCATATTCCGCGTAACCATCCTCTTTTTCTTTCCCCTCTCCCCCTCCTCTTCCTTCCTCTTCTTCCTCCTCCTCCTCCTTCCTCCTCCCCATAACTTATTGACAGAAGTTCATCACTGACTCAATAAGACAGACAGACACACCTGATAAGATATTGACAAGTGTTTTAAAGTCATAATTACCCCTTTACCCTTAGTTACCCTTAGTTAACCCTTAGTTACATATTATTTGACCCTTACTTGACCATTGATCAATCCTTATTTAAACCTTTTTTGACCCTTAGTTATCCATCTTAGTTTCCCCTTAGGTACACTTAGTTACCCTTGAGTGGGTCCTTAATTTACCCCTAATTAACCCTTAGTTACCCCTTATTTTAACCTTAATTAACCCTTAGTTGGCCCTTAGTTGACCATTTCCCCCAAATATCTGTGGCTAGAGGGGGATTCAGGGTTAAGGGAGATTATGGACAAAGGGGATTATTGACTAAGGGAGATTATAGACTTGGGGGAATTAGGACTAAGGGGGATTAAGGGCTAAGGGAGATTAAGAACTAAGTGGATTAAGGGTCACGGGGGATTAGGACTAAGGAGATTAAGATCTAAGGGAGATTAATGGCGAAGGAGTCAATGGCTAAGGGGATTAATAGCTAAAAAAGGGATCACTGCCAAACGGGGATTAAGAATTAAAGGGGGATTAAAACCTAAGGGAGATTAAAACCTAAGAGGGATTAAAACCTAAGGGGGATAACTAAGGGGGATTAAAGTGTAAGGGAAGGAAAGAGAGAGTCACCCCCTTAGCCCTGATTGGGTGTAGCCTGAAGGTGACAACAGCCCCGGACTTAACCCAATTACTCCTTCCATCATCTTATACCTAACGAAATTATGACACAATGGCCCAGGTTCTCGTTAAACACCTCCCTGTATAACGAGAGATTTGAAGGGGGGGGGGACTCTTCGGATGCGTTGTTTCTCAGTTGCGTTTAACGAAGGGGTGGTTTAAAGAGGACGAAATCAGCTAGCGAGAGGGATTTGTGTCATTGTTTAACGAGGAGGTTAATGAGCATTAGGTTTAACGAGATATCTGGGGACTGTTCGGATGTGTGGTTCTCTGTAGCGTTTAACGAGGATAAACTCAGCTGGCGAGAGGGATTTGTGTTGTTCTTTCGTTTGTGCCATTGTTTAACGAAGTGGTTAATGAACATTGGGTTTAACGAGGAATTTGGCTGTTCGGATGCGTGAAGAGGGGAGAAGAGAGAGGGGATAAGGGGACGAGAGAGGGAATAGGAGAGGGGAAACAATGTAGAAGGGAAGAGAGGAAGAAGGGAGATGAAAAAGGAGAGAGAACAGTAGGAGAAAGGAAGAAAGAGGGAGAATGGGTGACCTCTCTCTCTCTCTCCCTCTCTCTCTCTCTCTCTCTCTCTCTCTCTCCATCGTAACTAAATTACTATTAATTGGCTCGAGGCTGAGTACCTTACTTAACCAGACTTCTGTTTAAACCTACACTAGACCAGGGTGTGTGTGTGTGTGTGTGTGTGTGTGTGTGCGTGTGTGTGTGTGTGTGTGTGTGTCAGGTGTTGAGGTCAGTTCCCTTCTGTTCTGGACGACCTATCTAAGTTCCCTCCTCCCCCCCCCTCTCTTTCTCTTCTCCCTGATTCCCTCCTTCCCTCTTTCCTCCCCCTTCCTGCTTCCCTCTCCCTCCTTCCCTGCCTCTCTCCTTTCCTTCCTCTCACCTCCTCCTCCTCTTCCTTCCTTCCTCTCTCCCATAATGCGCAGTTCACTATAATACCCATCTCGTAATAGAGCCTTCAACAAAATGCGCAGTTCACGATCTTCCTGGGCGGTAAGAGGCGCAGAGGCGGAGTACTGCGCAGTTCCTCCCCTTGGCCTCGCTCACCAAACTTTGACTGCCTGTTTCAAGGGTTACTGGACGATAAATATATTCCACCAGTGTTAATGCGTTGTCTAGGTATATATGTACGGCAAAACCTAACCTAACCAAACCAAACCTAACCAAACCTAACCTAACCTAACCAAACCTAACCTAACCTAACCTAACCAAACCCTAACCTAACCTAACCAAAACAGTAAGAAGATTTTCAATGGTCAGCGGAGTCTTATGAAGTATTGTGGGTGGTGCAGGATATCACCTTTAGCTAAGTTGAATTATTGAGTATAATGACTTAACCCCCTTGAGTATGATGACTTTAAGCCTTTGAGTATGATGACTTTAAGCCTTTGAGTATGATGACTTAACCCCCTTGAGTATGATGACTTTAAGCCTTTGAGTATGATGACTTTAAGCCTTTGAGTATGATGATTTAACCCCTTAAGTATGATGAATGGATAAAAGAGATCGAGAGATAAAGAGGAGAAAGAGAGAGAGAAAGAGAGAGAGAGAGAAAGAGAGAAAGAGAGAAACTAACCATAATAGGAATTTTACCAAGGACAGCAGCTAGTTTATTGTGCACCCCATACCCTACCTGTAAGCTGTACCATAAGAAAGATAAACTGGAAATAACAGAGAGAGAGAGAGAGAGGAAACAAAAGCGAGAAACAGACAAAAAGAGAGAGAGACACACACCCATACACACTTAAAACGAGAGACAAAAAAAAATTAGAGCGAGAGATGGAGAGACAGAGGTAGAGTGACTTGCCAATATTGGAAAAGCAATTTCAACAGTGAAACTTTGAGCCAACAGCCCTGAGACCCCAAAGGTGTGAGTCAGGTCAATTAATAGACAAAGTTCAGCGCCACAGGTGTCTTCTCTCTCTCTCTCTCTCTCTCTCTCTCTCTCTCTCTCTCTCTCTCTCTCTCTTCTTCTTCTTCTTCTTCCAATCCTTCCCCAATCACCTCATCTGTTAACTCCCTTCCTTCCTTCCTTCCTTCCTTCCTTTCTCCTCTCCTCTTCCAACCCTCTCCCTTGACGCACCCTCCCCATCCCTCCCATTCGTCACTCTTCCCTCTCCCCTCTCTCTCCCCTCTCCCAACTCCCTCCCTCTCCGTCCTCTCCCCTTCCCTCTCCCCTCAGACCAGGAGACCGATAGACCAGCTTCAATGACAAGACCTAACCCAAGGAACCCTCCCAGTTCTGACATCACCCAACCAGCACAAAGGTCAACCACACAAGAGGTCAGGGGCCAGAGGTCAACTTAGGGGTCAAAGGTCAATGATGAGAGCTTGGACACTGCCCCCGCCCCCCACACCCCCCCCAAACACTTGAATAAGACAAGACCCCCCCCCCCCGTCTCGCCTCCCGGATTAGCTAACAGTGAGGGTGGTGGTGGTGGTGGTGGTGGTGGGGGTGGTGGTAGTAGTGGTGGTGGGGGTGGTGGTAGTAGTGGTGGTAGTGGTGGTGGTGGTGGGGGTGGTGGTGGGGAAGGAAGAAGTGAGTGGGAAGGAGTGGGGAAGAGGGAGGAAGAGGAGTGGGAGGGCACAGTCTATAGGGAATAAGCCATCGATATTCTCCCCTCCCCACCCCTCCCCTCCCCTCCCCTCTCCCTCTAAAGCAGGCAGCAGGAACAGATCAAAACTACAGTAGCGCGGTAAGTGGTAATCTCTCTCTCTCTCTCTCTCTCTCTCTCTCTCTCTCTCTCTCTCTCTCTCTCTCTCTCTCTCTACAACAGCTTATCTAAATTACACATGTCTCCCACAACGCCTCTCACACCTGTCTCTACACCTGTCTCTACACCAGCTCTCACTACCCACCTGTCTCTCCACAATACCTCTCACACCTGTCTCTACACCTGTCTCCACACCAGCTCTCACTACCCACCTGTCTCTCCACAACTCCTCTCACACCTGTCTCTACACCAGCTCTCACTACCCACCTGTCTCTCCACAATACCTCTCACACCTGTCTCTACACCTGTCTCCACACCAGCTCTCACTACCCACCTGTCACTCCACAACTCCTCTCACACCTGTCTCTATACCCGTCTCCACACCAGCTCTCACTACACACCTGTCTCTCCACATCTGCCAAGCCTGACATACCTGGTTTAAGTCTCGGCAACATTGTAACTTTGTATAAGGCGCTCTGGATCTGTGAGCAATCTAAGTTTACAGATGGTTTTTGTGAGGCTTCTCTTGTTGTGGGTTATTCTGGGGTTGTTGTTGTTGTTGTTGTTGTTGTTGTTGTTGGTGGTGGTGGTGGTGTAGTTGTTGTTGTTGTTGTTGTTGTTGTTGGTGGTGGTGGTGGTGGTGGTGGTAGTGCTGTTGTTGTTGTTGTTGTTGTTGTTGTGGTCATTATTACTCGTTTTTCTGGTTGAATTTGGTGTTTTTTTATTTATTTTATACCTCTACTATTATTATTATTATTATTATCATTATTATTAAGGAAGTAATCTCCCCTGAACACACACACACACTACACCTTACAACACTGCACATTGGTGCTTGTCTAATAATACCAGGTAATTATCCAGGTAACGACTCTCATTAAGAATTGAATCACCAAGCCTCGTTACCTGATACAGTGGAAGTAGTCTGACTGTTCCAAACCAGAACCTGTTTTATACATAATCTATTTCACACAAAACCAATTTATACATAATCTATTTCACACAAAACCAATTTATACATAATCTATTTCACACAAAACCTAATTTAAAAAAAAACAATTTAATACCAGACCAATTTCCAACAAGACCTATTTCCCAGGTCTCTCTCTCTCTCTCTCTCTCAGACCGCCTCTACGTGTTGCTGTCATGATCGTTGACAGTCGAGGCTTGCAACATTAAGTGCACTGGTTTGCAACGTTGTGATGTCACGGTCGTTATCTCCGGGTTGCAATTCACTTTACTGCTGCAATGTTGTGTATTCTGCTGTTATTGTTATTTATTTATTGTCTGTCTGTCTGTCTGTCTGTCTGTCTATCTGTCTGTCTGTCTGTTTTCTCTTTATGCATTTTCCTCTCTCTCTCTCTCTCTCTCTCTCTCTCTCTCTCTCTCTCTCTCGCCTACACACCCACACCCAACCCTCACAGATAACCGCACCACACACACCTAAACCCACCCACACACACCCACACACCCTCCCACACCCACCCTTACATATACCTTCACTCACATCACCACCCCCCCCCCCACTCACTCACTCACTCACTCACTCAATCACTCTGGTTTATTGGCGAGTCCTACAATAGCTATAGAGTCTAATCCTTGACTCACACTGCTTACTACAAACACGGCCTTGGAGAGTCTGTGTTTGAGGCCGGAAACACAACCACACGCAAGCCTCCTTTGACGTTGTTCACTCAGGAGACGTATTCTTGAGTATTTTCCAAAATGCTGTTCTCTTTCGTGATAGCGTTTCCTCCACAGGGGCGATGAACGGAGAGGTTATCCAAATTACATAAATTCATTTTGTATTTCATCGTGGCCTTCTTCATCTGGTCACTGTAGAGTTGATTTAGGATATCGGTAAAAAGTAGATTATCATGTAGTTGGCTGTAGAGGATCGTTCATAGCCAGTGTTCTTATGTCGTGTTCGGGGTAGTGAAGTTTGTGTGGGGTAACAGGATAACAGTTTGATTCTATTCTGTTATATTCTGTTGTCTTAAGCATCTCTCTGGGCCACTAAGTCACAACAGATGATCCCAGGAATGTGTTGTAGGCATTTAATGTGAAATGTGGTGGTTATTAGTCGTTCATGCTTCACAACACCTAAAAAAAATCACAACACCTCCAAAAAAATCACAACACCTCCAAAAAAAATCACAAAACACCTCCAAAAAAATCACAACACCTCCAAAAAAATCACAACACCTCCAAAAAAATCACAACACCTCCAAAAAAATCACAAAACCTCCAAAAAAATCACAAAACACCTCCAAAAAAATCACAACACCTCCAAAAAAATCACAAAACCTCCAAAAAAATCACAACACCTCCAAAAAAATCACAACACCCCCCCCCCAAAAAATCACAAAACCTCCAAAAAATCACAAGACTTTCAACAACAGGGGGAAAATCAACTCCCTGGTTCACTAGTTTCCTCATCTGCATGTCCCATATTTTTACCCCCAGTGTTTGTGTGTGTGTGTGTGTGTCTGCGTAATTTCCGGGCTGAGTTTGGATCAGCTGTTTGGGTTGTTTTGTTTACATGAGATGCTTTGTCTAGGTAGTTCAGATCAGCTGTGTGTGTGTGTGTGTGTGTGTGTGTGTGACAGAGAGAGAAAGCGACAAACGAACAGGGAAAGCGAAACATTGCTAGAGAGAGAGAGAGAGAGAGAGAGAGAGAGAGAGAGAGAGAGAGAGGCGAATACTTGTGAGACGAAGTCAAGTTATTTTTGTAAGGAAATTTAATACGATTTTCCTCCTCTTCCCCGTGCCTAGGAGGAGGAGGAGGAGGAGGAGGAGGAGGAGGGAGGAGGAGGAGGAGGAGGAGGGAGAGGAAAAGGAGAAGTATGTGGGAGAAGAATAGAAGGAGGAGGAGGGGAATAAAAAGACGAAGATAAGGTAAGGAGGAGAGGAGAAGGAGGGGGAAGTGGGTCAGGAAGAGAATGAGGAAGAAGAAAAATCAAACAAGGACGATTACAAGGAAAAACAGAGACAGAAACAAAAATAAACAACCCAAACAAACACACAAAACAAACAACACAAACACCGTAATAAAACATAAACAAACAAACACAAAACAAACAACACAAACACCGTAATAAAACATAAACAAACACAAAACAAACAACACAAACACCGTAATAAAACATAAACAAACACAAAACAAACAACACAAACACCGTAATAAAACATAAACAAACACAAAACAAACAAGGAATCAGGTGTTATTTAAGACCTAATGGTGGGCAAAAGTGGTTAGTTGGTCTGGTAGGTCTGGTAGTGTTGGTATTGGGTGGGTGGGTGTGGTGGGTGGGTATGGTGGGTGGGTGTTGTGGGTGGGTATGGTGGGTGGGTGTTGTGGGTGGGTATGGTGGGTGGGTGTGGTGGGTGGGTATGGTGGGTGTTGTGGGTGGGTGTTGTGGGTGGGTGTGGTGGGTATTGTGGGTGTGGTGGGTGGGTGTGGTGGGTGTGGTGGGTGGTGGGTGTGGTGGGTGGGTGTGGTGGGTGGGTGGGTGGGTGGGTGTTGTGGGTGGGTATGGTGGGTGGGTGTTGTGGGTGGGTATGGTTGGTGGGTGGGTATGGTGGGTGTTGTGGGTGGGTGTTGTGGGTGGGTGTGGTGGGTATTGTGGGTGTGGTGGGTGGGTGTGGTGGGTGGTGGGTATTGTGGGTGGGTGGGTGTGGTGGGTGGGTATGGTGGGTGGGTGTTGTGGGTGGGTGTGGTGGGTGGGTATGGTGGGTGGGTATGGTGGGTGGGTGTGGTGGGTGGGTATGGTGGGTGTTGTGGGTGGGTGTTGTGGGTGGGTGTGGTGGGTATTGTGGGTGTGGTGGGTGGGTGTGGTGGGTGTGGTGGGTGGTGGGTATTGTGGGTGGGTGGGTGTGGTGGGTGGGTATGGTGGGTGGGTGTGGTGGGTGTGGTGGGTGAGTGTGGTGGGTGTGTTGACGGTGTGTGGGGTGTGTGGGGGTGAGGAAGGATGTATGTATGTATGTATGTATGTATGTATGTAAAGTATGCATGTATAAATGTAAATATGTATGTAAATAAATAGTCACAAAGGAAAAACAAAGAAAAACGGACTGACACACTCTACACAGCTTCTCTTCAGTACAGGAGGAGACAAAAGTATGAAGCGAAAACACAACTTCATCCGTTTAAATAATACATTACAATCCTGAACTTGTGTCCCGTGTGAGAGAGAGAGAGAGAGAGAGAGAGAGAGAGAGAGAGAGAGAGAGAGAGAGAGAGAGAGAGAGAGAGCAATAAACAAAGGTGTCGACCAGTCCTGGCATCTCGCTGAAACTTAACCCGTATATAACATATCCAAGCTGAGGGTCCTGTTGCCTCTTCCATCTTCCTCCTCCTGCCTTCTTCTCCTTCTTCCTCTTCCATCTTCCTCCTCCTGCCTCCTTCTCCTTCTTCCTCTTCCTCCTCCCTTCTTCTTCCTCCTCCTCCTGCCTCCTTCTTCTTCCTCCTCCTCCTTCTCCCTTCTTCTTCCTCCTCCTGCATCCTTCCTCCTCCTCCCTTCTTCTTCCTCCTCCTCCTGCATCCTTCTTCCTCCTCCTCCTCCTTCCTTCTTCTTCTTCCTCTTCTACTCTCTTGTCCTTCTTCCTCAACATCTTCCTTTCTCTCCCCATTCTCCCTTTTCTTCCGCCTTTTCTTCTCCGTCCTTCTAGTCTTCTTCTCCTCTTCCTCCTCCCTGTCTTCCTTCCCTTTCGTTCTTTCCATCCTTCACTCCCTTCATTCTTTGCCTTTTCCTTCCTGCTCCTCATTCTTCTCTCCGTCCTCTTCCTCTTTCCTTCCTTCCTCTTCCTCCACCTATTCTTCTTCCTCCTCTTCTCTTTATTCTATTCTATTCCATCTATTTGTGTGGATACCATAAATCACCTTGCAACATCTATCTATTTCTGCAGGTGTCATAATTATCTTGCAACTTCCATCTATTTCTGCGTCATATCTATCTTGCAACATTTATCTATTTGTGCAAGTGTCATAATTATCACCTTGCAACATTTATCAAGCCAACCCAGACGTCACATACTCACCAATAACCCTGTTACACACACACACACACACACACACACACACACACACACACACACACACACACACACACTCTTGCAACATTCATCTACTCACCTGTGTCTCATCTGCTCACACTCTCCAACATCATGCATTTGCAAAGGCTGTGTTGCATGATGATCTTGGTCCTGCGAAACAATATCCGAAGCTCTTTGCAACTCTGGATATTGTGTCGTCAGTGTTATGTTACAGCGGTCGCCCAAGGCTGCAATACTGCAAGAGCCTCTCGTGGAGATGTTAGTGTAGGCTCCTGTTGCAAGGCTCTCGATAGAATGAGGTTTTTGGGAGAGAGAGAGAGAGAGAGAGAGAGAGAGAGAGAGAGAGAGAGAGAGAGAGAGAGAGAGAGAGAGAGTTACTATGTGTTCTCTCGTTACTTTACAACAAGTTTCGTATTCCAGGTACTTGCAAGGGCTCCCGTTTCAACCCGCAAAAAGAATAAGGTTCTCTCAGTGGTGGCAGTGAGAGGAGAGGTGTGTGTGTGTGTGTGTGTGTGTACCATTGTCGTCCTCAATTCTAAACAACACTTTCAACTTTGACCCCGGTGCTTTCAAAGGAGCGAGGGTAGGGGGTGTAAAATCAATTAACCTTGTCGCTTCGGTAAAATTGCCCAGGTTATGGCCACTAGAGGAAATTGTTGGCGATTATTGCTCACTTTTCCTCCAGATTTTCGACGATATTGACAGAAAAAAAAAACAACAAAATAATTCAGAAATGTGTTGATGTTTTCCCGCCAAAAAAAAAAAAATATATATCAGCTGATTTATTTGGCGCGAAAGACCAATAACAACAAAGTGAGAAAGGTAAACAAAGCCAATCTAACTTTCACAGAAAACAAGACCAAACAACTATGAGAATCTTTTCCCGCCAAAAAAAACAACACCAGCTGATTTATTTGGCGCCAAACACCAAAAACACGACAAGAAACGTAACCAAAGTCAATTTTACTCTCCTACAGGTCTCACACTTTAGTCCATAAGAGATAATAAATGATAACTAATACCAAAGGAAAAAAAAAACACGGAAACGATTCGGATCATTTTCCCGTCAAAAAATATATATCAGCTGTAAATGTAAACACGATCCACAGGCATCAAGCGACCCGAGTAACCCCCTCTTTTCCCACTCCCTCTTCCTCCCCCTCTACCCCTACCCCATAACCACCCCTCCCCCACCGCTCCACCTCGCCTCCATCACCCCACCCCAAGTCCCCCGTCAACACCAACTATATACTTAAGAGCGTCTCACCGAGCAACAGGCTCGGCCAAGTTTGACCCTTTCAGCTGCCAAGAGTCAAGTTTGGCCCAGAAGGAGACCAAGTAAACATAAGTTATTAGGTCTGCCGTCACCACCATCTGCTGCCGCGAAGACTGTGAGGGGCTTCTTATGCACCAGTCTATCCGCCTATCAGAACTTAGCATGTGGAAGATGATATTGAAAGGACTATTCTGATTGGTTAGGATCTTTTGTTCCTGTGAGTTATATAAATGTTCCTCCCACAGATGGATTAACAAGAAGAAGAAAAAGAAGAACGTTATTCATTATTAGATCTCTCTCTCTCTCTCTCTCTCTCTCTCTCTCTCTCTCTCTCTCTCTCTCTACATATTAAGACATATCTCTCACTCATAATGGAAATATATTCATTGAAGTATATCACCGAATTAGACTTTGTTCGGCAGTATCACCCCCCCCCCACCCCCCACCCGCTCCCAAAACAACTATGAAATTTTAGTCATGAATAAAAAATAAAAATAAAATAAATTAATAAATATTTTTCTAACCTCCTCCCCCATCTCGGCTTAAGCACCCCTCCCCCCACACACACTACTACTACTACTACTTTGGTGTCACCCGGAATCGAGTATGACGATCATCCAGCTATGGTAAAATGATATGGGTTATTAGGGGTGTCACCTAGGTTAGTGGGTTCTGAGGTGACTAAAGAGACCGATACGGGACCCGCAGCGTCGTCCACATTCGTTGCACATGTGGAGGGCTACATCTACTGTGGGAGGAGCGGTGGCAGCGTCTTTCCGGCGTTGGCGCTTGTCTATCTCGGTTTGTTGTCGGGTTAACTCGATAGTATTGGCACCTTCTCGTGTGGTGCTCGTCCGTCGCCAAAGGACTTTTGAAGGTATAGGGGGTTGATGATGATGAGAGGTATGATGAGCTGGATGATGGCTGCACGTGAGTTGATTTATGTGGTGAGGCAGGAGCGCAGGCTGCAACTACACATCTTGGCTCTGGGGAGAGGGAGAGTCGCAATGGACTGCCGATAGCCCAGTTTGTTGGGTTTCACCTTAGTAGCCTGTCCATCAGGCAATGCCTTTGTCCACCTGTGTAGTCGTTGGGTTCCCATGGTGGTCACCTCTTCCGCCTACACTACCGTTGGGGTCTTGTTGGAGCTCTGTAAGCATGTCTGCCTGATGTGGGGACTCCACCGCAGATTTTTCGTTCAGGGTTTACTCCCGTAGCCTTATACCTTCCAAGGTTAATCCGCAAGGCAGCGGGGCAGTGGTTGGTAGGCTCCAGGACGTGTCCACATGCCAGTGGGCCTATGCACCATCCCTCTGGGGCCCACTGCTACTCCGAGATCCCCTGCTGCTCTAGCCTGGGCCCATGAGGCACCCAGTTACCGTGTTGCCACGAGGAGGCACAGCAGGAGTCTTGATGGTGAGGAGGCTGTGTACTGGCAGGGGAAAACTTTTGCAAATTGCTTCCCTGTTCGCCACGGGGGCTAGCCAGCGGCCGCAGCTGAAAGCGAGAGGGAACAAGCAGTGCTTGCACCTTAACACTAACATAATGCTGCCACTCTAGACGCATTTCACCACCCTGTGTGTGGCTGCACACACACACACACACACACACACACACACACACACTGACGCATAAATAAAATAACCTGTTGAAATGGCATGGAATTTACACCACTCGGAAACAGCAATAAGTCAGATGCAACACTGTGCTACAATGTGCTGGAGTAATTAGTTTATAATCTAACCTGCCGCGTTAAGTTGTAATTATTATGGTAGGTAATGTTTTAATACGTGACAGGTGAAGCGTCCGAATGTTGTGGTGGTGGTGGTGGTGGTGATGGTGGTGATGGTAGTGGTGATGTTTTGTGTTGTGTTGTGTTGTGGTGTGGTGTGGTGTGGTGCATTGTGGTGTGTTGTGGTGTGGTGTGGTGCATTGTGGTGTGTTGTGGCGTGTTGTGGTGCATTGCGGTGTGTTGTGGCGTGTTGTGGTGCATTGTGGTGTGTTGTGGTGTGGTGTGGTGCATTGTGGTGTGTTGTGGTGTGGTGTGGTGCATTGTGGTGTGTTGTGGCGTGTTGTGGTGCATTGCGGTGTGTTGTGGTGTGGTGTGGTGCATTGTGGTGTGTTGTGGCGTGTTGTGGTGCATTGTGGTGTGTTGTGGCGTGTTGTGGTGCATTGTGGTGTGTTGTGGTGTGGTGCATTGTGGTGTGTTGTGGCGTGTTGTGGTGCATTGTGGTGTGTTGTGGTGTGGTGCATTGTGGTGTGTTGTGGCGTGTTGTGGTGCATTGTGGTGTGTTGTGGTGTGGTGCATTGTGGTGTGTTGTGGTGCATTGTGGTGTGTTGTGGCGTGTTGTGGTGCATTGTGGTGTGTTGTGGTGTGGTGCATTGTGGTGTATAGTGGTGTGGTGTGGTGCATTGTGGTGTGTTGTGGTGTGGTGCATTGTGGTGTGTAGTGGCGTGTTGTGGTGCATTTTGGTGTGTAGTGGTGTGGTGCATTGTGGTGTGTAGTGGCGTGTTGTGGTGCATTGTGGTGTGTTGTGGTGTGGTGCATTGTGGTGTGTTGTGGTGTGGTGCATTGTGGTGTGTTGTGGTGTGGTGCATTGTGGTGTGTTGTGGCGTGTTGTGGTGCATTTTGGTGTGTAGTGGTGTGGTGTGGTGCATTGTGGTGCATTGTGGTGTGGTGTGGTGTGGTGCATTGTGGTGTGTTGTGGTGTGGTACATTGTGGTGTGTAGTGGCGTGTTGTGGTGCATTTTGGTGCATTGTGGTGTGGTATTTTTGTTGTGTTGCTAGTAGTTGTGTTGTGACGTCCGTACCAATCTCCCCCCCCCCCCGCCTCACTCCCTCTTCCTTCCTTCCCATTATCATTCCTTTCCTTCCTCCCCACTCACCTCCCACCACTCTCTCTCCCTCTCACCTCCCTCTCCCCTACTCCTCCCTTCCCACTCCCTTCCCTTTAAGTCAGGTAACTTCGGCGCTTCATATATCAGTACATTTAAAAGTGTAAATAGCAGAGTAATAATGTCGGCAACACCAAGATAGTCTTCCTTGGCTGATGAGAGAGAGAGAGAGAGAGAGAGAGAGAGAGAGAGAGAGAGAGAGAGAGAGAGAGAGAGACATCTTTAAACACACACACACACATACATACTGTTTATGGATACAGTGGCGGAGTGGTTATTGTACTCAGCTGGCAGTCCATCGGCCCGCAGGTTCGAATCCACATTGAGGGGACAATAGGTGATTTGTATCCAGTGTGCCAGTAAACCTGACCTAACTGACTTGACGTAAAGCTATATATGGTTCAGAGCATAGAGGGATATACAGTATATATATACCTGTTATGTTGTTCTTTCTTAATGTGTATGTGTGTGTGTGCGTGTGTGTGTTATGTATGTGTATGTGTGTGTGTGTGTGTGTGTGTTTGTGACGCAAGGCCAACCTAACCTAGACGTGTTCTCTCTCTCTCTCTCTCTCTCTCTCTCTCTCTCTCTCTCTCTCTCTCTCTCTCTCTCTGTCAATTATTGTATTTTTAGTGTCTATAATTACTACTATTTCTATTTCATCTCCAATTACGATATAAAATTAACTTACGATCTTTTAAGACCTCTCACACCTGGCTCAATCGTCTTACCTTATGTCAGCTTTAAATTGAACTCATCATCATTACCTTAATAGCCAGCAGTACCTGTGTGTGTGTGTGTGTGTGTGTCTGTGTGTGTGTGTGTGACTATATGTACGTATATATGGTGTGAGTGGATATGGAGGATGAGAGAGAGAGAGAGAAGAAGAAGCAGGAGGAGAAGGGGAGAAGGAAAGAGAAGGAGAAGAACTGTAAATTAAACGAACGAGGGGAGAGGGAGAGAGAATGAGAGGAGCTTAAAGGTGTGTGTTTTCCGAAGAGTGTGAGAGAAAGAGAAAGAGAGAGAGTTACGTAGACACACACACACACACACACACACACACACACACACACACACACACACACACCTAAAATCAAGTTAACTCTTCCCTTACATCAGCCTGGTAAAGAACGGTCATAAATTCAGGGCCAAAATAAGATTACCTGAATGTATCGAAGACAAGGTCAAAGGTCAAATAGGGTCACTGAGGGAACCTGAATCAAGTTAGGGACCTCGAGACCATCCCAGAGCCATGGGGGGGGGGGGGGGCTTAGGGTAATTTGGGACCTATGGGAAATGGATTCTCAACAGGGCAGTTTCCATTTTTTCCCCTTGAATTTCAAACAGGTAAATCTCGGAAGGGGGAAGATGTATCGAAGAGGGATTTTTTCAGAGTGTTTATTGATTCGATATCTAAGAAGGTGACAAATTTGACGTCTGTACAGGGAAGGATTCTCAAGGTAGAGCAAGTTAATTTTTTGCCCTTTTATTGACGACCGGATTTTATTGTAACATTTGACATGGAATTTGGAGATCAGGATATCATGGCAACCTATCCTAACCTAACCTAACGGAAACTAACCAAACCAAACCAAACCTAATCTAACCTAACCAAACTAGGATATTATATCAAGCTCCTCTTAATGGCATGTTCATTAATCAATTTCTTGTTAACACTACTTTTGGGATCCATATTGGGTTACCAGACTGTAGACAAATTCCTTTCATTAATTTTACGTAACTGTACATTATAGACAACTAAAGACAAAAACAAAAGACTCACACTAGAATTTTTAAACACAGAACATTTCAATATCCCTTAGGAAGATATTTTTTCACTTTGGGTCGACTCTGATTGCTGGAATATTTCAAGTAAATCTTTCGTCTATGAATTTCAAACATCAATAACTCATTAATGTTAAAAGAAATTGACAAATGGCTTTCATCGCTGTATCTTCCTTCCTATCAATATCCAACGTTAATTAACACAGAGAATATTTACCTTACGACACTCTTAGAATTATAGTTTAAGTGGATTTGTGAGATGTGCGACGGGAACATTTGAGAATCTATCTTTGTGTTTTAACTCAAAGGGACAGTTATATACGCCCTTACATCACTGGTTAAGGGGGAAGTCTTACCTATGAAGTATACAGGGGTGGGGTGGGGTGGGGTAGGGTGGAGTGGGTTGGGTGTGGAGTGGGTTGGGGTGGGGTGGGGTGGGTTGGGTGTGGGGTGGGGTGGGTGGGGTGGGTTGGGGTGGGGTGGGGTGGGGTGGGTTGGGGTGGGGTGGGTTGGGGTGGGTTGGGGTGGGGTTGGGTGGGGTGGGGTGTGGTTAGAGAGGTGGGGTGAGGTGGGGTTAGGAGTGAGTAATATAATTTCCTACAGTTTCCCATCTACAGGAAAATCAACGCCATTTGTGTGAGTATTGGCTACTGTATTGAATTTGACTACATCACCATAACTACTACTACTACTATTAATACTACTACTATCACTAGCAACCATCAGTAGCACCACCAGTACTACTACTACTACCACAACTGCTACTACCTATACTACTACTAATAATGATACTTCAACCACAACTACTACTAACACCATCACCACTACTTTTAATACCACAACTACTACCACCACCACTACTACCACCATTCCTACCACCACCTAAGGAGTGTGCAGCATTCTAGGGGTAGGTCAGCTATTAGTGTGGGTTAATTAAGTTAAGAAACCCATCTACCTGAGAGAGAGAGAGTTTCCACAACTGCAGTCGAACATTTTCCCCAATTGCGGCAGAGTTTTCCCCAACCGCAGACGAATTTCCCCAATTACGGTCGAATTTTCCCCAATTACGGTCGAATTTTCCCCAATTACGGTCGAGTTTTCCCCAATTACGGTCGAGTTTTCCCCAATTGAGGTCAAGTTTTCCCCAATTGCGGTCGGGTTTCAGGGGTTGGTGTTAACTAATGGCGGTTGTCATGTACAATATCTGGGGTTTTCGAGGACATTTCTGAATATTTGATGTTTTTCTGTCTGCTGTGTTTACAAATCTCATCTGTTTCTGTTTGTTTACGAATATCAGCTGTTTTTTATTGTTTACGAATATCAGCTGTTTTTAATGTTGTTTATTTCTTGCTTGTGTTTACATTATTTACGTCTTTAAAGGTGATTTGTTATTGTAAATATATAACATAATTGCCTTTATTACAAAGACGCTGATGAACTATTTTATCCTTAACATTAATCATCCATTAAATTTTCTATAACCTAACGTAACCTAACGTAACCTAACGTAACCTAACCTTTAACCACACGAGTCGAAATGTGACGTCTAGATATGAGGAAAATATTGGCAATGAAATATAGAACAGTTTGCGGTACCTTCAATATACAAAGAAAACGGGAATAAATACGGAAATTAGGTGTAAAAATAAACATATGTAAGACACTAAATAAAGAATAACGAAAAAGAATAAGAAAATTTTAAATAAATCATAAAAAATAAACAGAAAATACGAAAAAATAAGAAAATCTCAAATAAATAATAGAAAATAAATAGAAAATACGACAAAATAAGAAAATCTCAAATAAATAATAAAAAAATAACAAAATTTAAAACAAAAATCGTTGATCAAATTTTTTACCTCCAGGATGGTATATTTTCACTCTATGTTCATCCTGTCGAAAAAAATGGTACAATATATTTCAGTGAGGTAGATTTTGTGGCTAAAGTAATTTCCCAGGAGGAGTCTACTTCAAGGGGGGGGGGAGGGTGAGGAGGGAGGGAAGGGGAGGGGAGATGGGTGTACTGGTCCATTCCTTGGCTCATCCCTCCCTTCCTCACCCCCTCCAACTCACCTCCCCCTTCTTCACATACACATACAGTATACAGACACACTTTCATGGAAGGACACACACACACACACACACACACACTATAAATACACACAGCTTATCTTCACAGCTTAATAAACCACTAACTAAAACCCACGTAGCTAAACCACTAGTAAAACCAGTTATCAATAAAAAAATCCTTGATAAACCCAGTGGTAAAACCCAGCTTAATAAACCAGTAGTCAAAACCCACGTAGCTAAACCACTAGTAAAACCAATTATCAATAAAAAAATCCTTGATAAACCCAGTGGTAAAACCCAGCTTAAACCCAGCTTAATAAACCGTGAATGACAGTCACTTCCTATCTCCAGATGCACTCAAGCCCAAGCTGACAAACCTCCCCACAATCAGCTTAGTGAAGGCTCCTGGAGACCATCAGCTTACGTTCTCAGGTTAAATCCTAAAGCTTGCCCCCCCCCCCCTCTCCCCCTTCTTCACCCCCCTACCCCCCCTCCCCTCCCCCCTACTCTAGTCTGCTTTCCTCCTCCTCCTATTCTAAGCAGATTGAGTAGTATTTGTTATTGTCTGTCTGTCTGTCTGTCTATCTGTCTACCTGTCAATCTATCTATCTGTTCTTTCCTCTTACGATCTAAGAAGACAGAGTATTATTAGCTCTCTCTCTCTCTCTCTCTCTCTCTCCCTTTCTCTCATTTTCAGAGGAGAATTCGTCAGTCTTCATCAATTTGGTCCGAGAGAATTTCAGGGTTTCTGATGCCCCAAGACCTAACGGGTCCCGATTTCCAGATTTTTTCTCTCGACCAAGATGTACAGGATTTTAGAATATTAATGATTCCAGATTTTTTGTTATTTCGGTAGTTCGAGAACAAAGACTAGACGCTATTCACAACCACGTAAGATAAAGATTCATTTAAATTCATCACTGGAATTCTTTTAGTTTTATCGTCATATTCCTCACAAAAACTGTCAAAAAATGTCAATAACTGTCAAAAACTGTCAATAACTGTCAATAACTGTCAAAAACTGTAAATAACTGTCAAAAACAGTCAAAAACTGTCTTAATTTCACTGTCAAAAATTACTATACACACAGTTTCATATAGAGGCTCAGGTGTAAACAACAGCTTGATCGAGAGTTTTCACCTTCGAGGGGGTGCATACGTCATCAACTCACCTGTTCTATTACGTCATTAACATATGATCTCCTGATTGGTTGGTTGTTGATGTGACGTGTAGGCTGCCTATTACGTCATTAACATATGATCTCCTGATTGGTTGGTTGTTGATGTGACGTGTAGGCTGCCTATTACGTTATTAACATATGATCTCCTGATTGGTTGGTTGTTGATGTGACGTGTAGGCTGCTTCCTGCCAGGGCTAAGTGAACCGTATAACACTAAAAGTAGAACAATTATGATTTTCACTTGGATTTGACTTTGCCAGAATGTTCAGCGGGTTTTCATACACATTGCAATACTTGGATATTATTGTCAGAGAAGTAGGAGCCTTGGAAATCCTTTGTTTGTGCTAGACACCCCACCACACCTGCGCTTCTCTAGGCGCATGCGCTAAAACTACCGTCAGGGAATAGTCCGAGACGACAGGACAACTGGACAACAGCACTGGATAGCTTTTAACCCGGAACACAATCCACAAATTAACATCCAGGTATCCAGTTAATGCTGGGTACACAAGAGGCAAATGGCGTAAAGAAACTTAACTGTAACTTCACCCCGACCGGGATCGAGCCCGGGTCCACTGGCTTGTGATACGAGCATGCTGACCATTACACCACCTGTCGCACGTTCAAACACTAACATACACACATATAGATAGATAGACAGATAGACGTCAATAAGACACATGTTTCCGGAACATTTAAATCCAACGAATAAAAATGAATAAATGTGTTTTCTGTTGCGTTGATAATGGATTAGTTGTGAGCTAAGACTGGGATTAGTTGATAATGGATTAACAAGAGCTGGGATAAGCTAGTTTAAACCTTAGTTCATCCTGGATTGTGTGTGTGTGTGAGTGTGTGTGTGTGTGTGTGTGTGACCAGGTTGCAACACATCACAGAGCTCAAGTCATTAACCCAGCACCTGGATGTTAACCCAAACCCTTTGAGGTGAACTATAAGTAGTTAACTTGCCGCTACTCTTAGGTATGTAGGTCACTAAGGCAAGATGGCGGAGTTGTTGATATTGGTGATTGTTTATTGGTGGTGGTGGTGGTGATGATGGTGGTGGTGGTGGTGATGGTGGTGGTGGTGGTGGTGATGATGATGATGGTGGTGGTGGTGGTGGTGATGGTGGTGGTGGTGGCGGTGGTGATGGTGGTGGTGATGATGGTGGTGGTGGTGATGGTGGTGGTGGTGATGATCTTCGCAGCTCGGGGGAAAATAGTGTTATCCATCCGTATCAGCAGTATATCTACCTGGCTGCACCTGTACTGATTACCTCACTCACACCTGTACAACAACGTGGCCATCCTATCGTTCGGGACCTAACCTAATCCTCCAGGCCGCTAAGTCTTCAGCCTCTCATTAATTCAATAGTTTTACGTCTATTATATACCTTCATACAAGGAGACACGAGTACCACTGTAGGAGTGTCTTGTCGTCACCCGGGGTGTAATAAATTAATTAAATAATTATAATAATAATAATAAGAGGACAATGACTGGAAACAATTGAACATCATTGGAAACATCGCCACGAAGCTGAACATCAATATAACAATATGAGACAGGGGCGGATCCAGGAATATCAAAGGGGGAGTTCAAGAATTTGTGGGTGGGGAAACATGGCGAGCAAGTGAGCCCTCCCACCTGGGGGTTTGGGAGGGAGGGGGGCGCTGTAAACCCCAGATGTTTTTTTCAAATCTGACCAATATTATGGCCATTTTGAAGCCAATTACACTTGATATTAGGAGATATTGTGAAGCCAATAGTAATTAATTTTTACTTAACAAAAACGCCTGAGTACAATAGTGTAACAAAGAAAAGTGATTGGAATATTCTGATGAAAAGGGGGGGTCAGGACCACAGGACCCTCCCTGGATCCGCTCTTGTGAGACAGCCATCATAACTCGGTCCTGACCTTTTGATGTGATACTTGTCAATAAAATATTTCAATTTCAACTTCACTTCAATATTTTCTTCACAGTTTTCTATTACCCACAATATTTCTGGTTCTACTATTCATTACAGAGTCTAGAAAAAGTCTTTAAAGTTTGTTTACTGAAAATATTCTTAAACTGAGAAACATTGTTGTTTAAAATGTGGAATTTGGTCACACTTGACCTCGGCCGCCGCCAGCGAGGCTCAAGACTAAGCCATCTGTCTACCCCAAGTTATGACCTGTTAATATATGCCCATCATGCACCTGGTCACTTCCGGTTTATTTATTTAATTAATTTATTACACTGAGAGTTGGTAATAACTTTGTGTTACGCGTCGGGCCAAATGCTGCAGTATTTTACATGAGTTAAGACAACGCTTTCCTCTTCTTATAAAAGAAACTTCTGGTAAAATGCCTCAACTTGATAGATGATAATTATTGTGATATAGATAAATGATTTAATTCAGCCTCCCCACACGCTCTCTGGCAACAGTTGGCAGGCCTGGAGAGACTCCTCACTCTCCAGGGCCTGCAGATACAGCCTCAGTGTCCAGAGTCTCCCTCTTGTCCATTTATCATGACTCAAATATATACTTGAGCACGTTAACCACTATGGCATGTTAAGAACCATGATATACTTCATGTTCCGTATAGAGAGCTTCTCGCCTTACGCTACCCAGTCAGGCACACCAACTGTTTATATTATGTAGTTCACGTGAATGTTTCCTCAACTTTAATTACAAAATAATGAGACAAAACTGACATGATAAATCTGTCGCTCACTGGACCTTTACTGCTATTTGTAAACAGTTGTGACTATAAATAGTAATAGCAACATTGCTATAAGTCGCATCACTCACACCTACATAGTATTTTGGTTTCATAAACAACCCTTATGGTCGAGATCGCCAGTTTCCACCTACCGGCGAAATAATGAACTAAACGTTTCCTTCCAGCCAATAGCAACACTGGGTTACAACATGTTTTTTTTCATATACAATTGGACACTTCCAAAAATGTTTCATTTTCTCACAAATTGTGCAAGCTTCCGCCATCTGTTGACAAAATGATGAACTAAGCGTTGACGCAACCAATCAGAGGACAGTCCCCCAACTTTCAGCCAATCACAACAGCGATCATTGACCAATCACGTTCCTTTGATGACGTATTTCTGGCACAAAACACGACTACCTAACTACATGTGTAATTACCCATTGTCAATAAACGACGTTACAGGATTTATTTTTTCTTACACGACAGAACAGTTTCAAAATGTATCAATAAATGTGTTTTTATCTATATAGGTGATCCTTGACGAGTGTGGCGGAGGCACTAGAAAGGTCATCTTTACCGAGTAGTGTTTACATAAAGGAAAAACTGTTTACCTCAAACATTATTACTCAGGTGAACCAAAATAAAGTGTTTACCTCAAACATTATTACTCAGGTGAACCAAAATAAAGTGTTTACCTCAAACATTATTACTCAGGTGAACCAAAATAAAGTGTTTACCTCAAACATTATTAGTCAGGTGAACTAAAATAAAGTTTTCTCCAAACAGCTGCAACCAAAACATGATAATAATAACACTACATTTATCTACGTCTACAAGAAGAATAACAATAATAATGGTACTAATATTGATAATAATAATAATAATAATACTTTTACTACCAATATAATATTAATAATACTAATAACAATAATAATAATAGCGACAGTCAACAACAGAGGTAAATAAATCCCCCTCCCCCCCAACCCTCCCTCCCTCCCTCCGACCCTCCCCCACCTACCTCTCACCCACCATCCCACCCACCCACCCACCCTCCCTCCCATCCACCCTTTCCCTACCCTCCCTCCCCCATCTCCCTCCTACCCAACTTCCCTCCAACACACCCACCCTCCCTCCCTCCCTGCCACATTCCCTCCCTCCTTCCTTCCCTCCCTCCCTCCCTCCCTCCATCCTTCATTCCTTCCCTCCCTCCTTTCCTTCCCCTCCATACAGTATCCCTCCTCCTCATCATCATCACCACCACCACTATCATCATCATCATCACCATCATCATCATTATAATCACCACCATCATCATCATCACCACCACCACTACCATCACCACCACCACCATCATAATCATCACCACCACCACCATCATCACCATCACCATCACCACCACCACCACCAGCACCATCACTACCATCACCACCACCACCACCACCATCACCACCACCATCATCACCACCACCACTACAAACATCACCATCATCACCACCACCACCAACACCACTACTACCACCATCACCACCACCACCATCATCACCACCACCACCACCACCATCACCACCACCACCACCACCACCACCATCACCACCACCACCATCACCACCACCACCACGACCACCACCATCACCACCAATAAACAATCACCAATATAAACAACTCCGCCATCTTGCCTTAGTGACCTACATACCTAAGACTAGCGGCAAGTTAACTACTTATAGTTCACCTCAAAGGGTTTGGGTTAACATCCAGGTGCTGGGTTAATGACTTGAGCTCTCTGATGTGTTGCAACCTGGTCAAACACACACACACACACACACACACACACTCACTCACACACACACGCACACACACACACACACACACACATGTTCGACTAAGGTGTTGATATACTTAACAGAAGAAAGAATACTGTCTGTGTTCTTGTGTCTGTGTTCCTGTGTCTGTATTCTTGTGTCTGTATTACTGTGTCTGTCTGTATTACTGTGTCTGTTCTTGTGTCTCTATTCTTGTGTGTGTTTTTGTGTCTGTGTTCCTGTGTCTGTATTCTTGTGTCTGTATTACTGTGTCTGTATTCTTGTGTCTGTATTACTGTGTCTGCATCCTTGTGGTAAGAGGATTAGGTCAATCTCAGTGTTCCAATCTCAGAGTTCTATTTCCTAGCTAATCAGTTCCACAATCGCCAGCGTCTACGATTCCCAAATTCCTGGACTATAGATTGTGTTTATAACTTTGAAATTCCACTTTGATAAACCTAAGATTAGACAAATCCATCTATTACACAGATAATCCACTTCACAAGTTCTTTGCCGAATCCAAGATTAAGCTAATCCCTCCATTACACATCCAATCCCTTCCAAATCCACAAGCTTCTCAAAGAATCCATGACTAAGCCAATCCTTCCAATACACACCAAATCCATTTCCAATTCGCAAGCTGATTGGCGGATCCAAGATTAGACCAATCCAAGAATTCCATTTCGTGGTTAATCCATTCCAGATTGATGAGTCCAAAATTCCAGAAGTTGTGGATTACATTTAAAATTAAGACATTCCAGGACCCATCTTCTGGAAAATCTGGAAAGTTTTGAGAAATCCCCTAGTTAATCTATCTCGGAGTTCCAGTGTTCCGTTCCAGCGTTCCATTTTAGTGTTTCTGTGTTCCGTTTTAGTGTTTAATTCTTGCGTTCAGCTCTAGTGTTCCGTTCCAGTGTTCCTTTCCAGTGTTCCAGTGTTCCGTTTTAGTGCTCCTTTCCAGTATTCATGTGTTCCGTTTTAGTTTAATGGTGTTCAGTTTTAGTGTTCGTTTTGTTCTGGTGTTCCAGTGTTCCGTTCGAGTGTTTTTTGTGTGTTCAGCTGTAGTGTTCCTTTCCATTGTTCCTTTGTTGCGTTTTAGTGCTCCAGTGTTTCATTCAAGAGGTCCATTATAGTGTTCCATTCCAGTGTTCCATTGTTCCGTTTTAGTGTTCCATTGTTCCGTTTTAGTGTTCCATTCCAATGAAAGAAAATCAAAACAAGATACCCAGTAAACCTCTTCCTTTCCTCCTTATTTCTCACCCTCCCTCCCTCCCTCCCTCCCTCTTTACCTCACTTTAAAGACCTCATCACTCCTCAGGGTATCTCAGTCTAGTCTTTAAACACCACAACAAAGACTCATTTAATATCCAGATAATAAAACAACTCACAGGTCTTTGTTAGTTTCCATTCCTTAACTAAAACCAAATTTGCAGTCTTACCTCACTTCTAAGATCCCCCCCCCCACAATACTCATCAGTCTTACATTACTCCCAAGACCCCACCACAATATAACTAATTCTTACCTCACTTTCAAGACCTCCACAAATTAACATCCAGGTATCCAGTTAACGCTGGGTAGACAAGAGGCAAATGGCGTAAAGAAACTTAACTGTGACTTCACACCGCCCAGGATCGAACCCGGGTCCACTGGCTTGTGATGCGAGCATGCTGACCATTACACCATCAGTCGCATATTTAAAGGCTATCATACACACATATAGTAGATAAACAGATAGATAGATAGATAAATAGACGTCAATAAGACACATGTTTCCGGAACATTTAAATCCAACGAATAAATGTGTTCTCTGTTGTGTTGATAATGGATTAGTTGTGAGCTAAGACTGGGATTAGTTGATCATGGATTAACAGGAGCTGGGATAAGCTAGTTTAAACCTTAGTTTATCCTGGATTGGGTGTGTGTGTGTGTGACCAGGTTGCAACATATCACAGAGCCCAAGTCATTAACCCAGCACCTGGATGTTAACCCAAACCCTTTGAGGTGAACTATGAGTAGTTAACTTGCCGCTACTCTTAGGTATGTAGGTCACTAAGGCAAGATGGCGGAGTTGTTTATATTGGTGATTGTTTATTGGTGGTGATGATTGGAGATGTTCAGGGTACTTGGTTCTAACTACAGGAGCGAACATAAACACCTGTAGAGTTCTGTAGGTTCTTATTAAAGGAAATATACAGGGGTGCGCTTACACGCGCAGGTAGTCCTTACACTCCTATAGGGTCAACTGACCTCACTCTGACCTCTCGGGCGACATGTGGTAAGTGGTATACTAGCAGCTTCCAGATGTCGCCAGGCACATTTATCTAAGCGTGTGGTGACATGAAACAGGGTCATTGCCACTCGATACTGATTAGAGAAATAATGTGCATATATAGAGTACATACATGATATACATACAACATATATAATATACATACACCTCCCCCCCCTTACACGCTCATAGCCAAGTCTTGAGCGGACCTTTTCCTGTGGATCCTTTCTGAGCGTCGAGGGGGTTTGATCACTGGTGGGGGGGGGGGGGGGGATGGGACTCAGCACTGGTAATGGGGTCAGCGGAAGGTGTTACGGGGCGGAGAAAACGGCGGTTCCTCCACCACACACGACCACTGGGTAACCGCACCTGGTAGTACCGTGACCTGCCGAGACCCATGACTACGCCCACTTTGTCCCAACGTAGGGAGGTCGGGTCCTGAACACGGACTTGGGTGCCGACCCTCAACCTGGGGAGAGGACGGGCGTGGTCGTTTTAGCGGGCGACGACGTCTTGAACGCGTTCGGCGGCTCGGCGATCACAATCCTCTGTCTTGGCTTGCCACTCCTTGGAGAAGGACTGAGGGTGAGCAGGGACACAAGAACGGAGGGGGCGTCCATACAAGACCTGGGCAGGGGAGCGTCCGGTGTAATTGGGTGTGTTGCGGAGCTCAAGGAGACCCGGGTCGAAGGCCTGGCAGTCAATATTCCCAGAAGGGGCCACTTTGAGGATGAGGTGCTTCACGGATTTGACAGCAGCCTCAGCATGGCCGCTGGACTGCGGGTAATGGGGCGATGACAACGCATGCCGGACTCCCCAACGGTCGAGGAACGCAGCAAATTCCCGGCTTGTGAACTGGGGCCCTCCGTCGGTTCGCAAGCGCACAGGAACGCCCACGTCGGAAGTAGTGGCGGAACTTGCTGATGGTGGCGGCAGACGTCGTATCATTATCGCACTTGATGACAACCGGCCAACCAGAGAGACGGTCGACTATGACAAGGAAGGACTTTCCTGACACACAGAAGAAGTCGGCCGACACAGACTCAAAGGGGCGGGTGGGGTTGTCGTCACTCATGAAGGGTTCCTGCTGTTGGCTGGGTTGTAGAACTTGGCAGGGCTCACACGCATGGACAGCATTGGAGATGTCGGAGTCGATGCCAGGCCAGAACACAGTCTGTCTTGTACGTCGCTTGGTGGCCTCAGCTCCGCGGTGACTGTCGTGAAGGCGAGCCAAGACGTGGGGACGTGAGGCAGCAGGGACAATTACACGTGCTCCGTACAGAACAAGGTCCCCGTCGCAGTAGAGTTCATCGCGGAGTTTCCAATACGGGAGCAGGGTGTTGAGAAGGTCGTAGCGGTTGCTAGGGAATCCGTTCCTCACGCACTCGACGAGTCCGACGTAGGAAGGGTCATCTCGGGCCGCTGTTCGAAGATCCTCCATTGCCTTGTCGTCATCTGGTGACAGGTCCGAACGAAGGGATTGGACAGCGTGTAGGGTGACCACAGTCCTGATGGAAAGAGCGATGTCGGCGTCGAGCACCTGGTCTTCTGGAGTAGGGCGGCTGACAGGGGAGCGGGATAAGGCATCAGGGATGCAGAGCTCCTTACCAGCACGCCACATTGCTGTGAAGGTGTACGCCGAGAGCTTCTCCTTCAGACGCTGGAGGCGAGGGTTCTCAACGGCGTCGAGCGTGTAGTGGTTGAGGATCGGGACGAGCGGGCAATGGTCGGTCACTAGGTGAAAGTGTTGCAGGCCTATGAGGTAAAACCTGCACTTGGACGTCGCCCAAACCACGGCCAACAGCTCCAGCTCAATAGTGGCATAGCGTGTTTCGGTGTCAGAGAGGAAACGCGAACCACACTGGACGAGCCGGAACTGCCCTCCACCATGATCCTGCAGTAGGGCGTATCCCACGCCGTACAAGCGTGAGGCATCTGTCTGCAGAACCGTCGGCACGGCTGGGTCAAACGTGGCGAGGACAGGTGGACCAGACAGGGCCTGTTTCACTTGCTGGAAGGCCTTGTCGTGGTCGGGGGTCCACAGGAATGTCCTCTTGGGGCTCATCAGGGGGCGGAGTGGTTGGGCGGCTGTGGAGATGTCCGGCGAAAACTCTGCTAACTGGTTGACGAGACCCATGAAGGACCTCAAGTCGGTGAGGTTAGCAGGGGTGGGGAAATCCGTGACGGCGCGGACCTTGTCCGGGTCGGGTGCAATACCATTCCCTGAGAGGGTGTACTCACAGAAGTTCACTGAAAAGCCGGCCAGAACAAACTTGTCGGCATTTAGGGTGATGCCGTGCTTCCGGCACCTGTCGAGTACCTCGTAGATACGGCAGAGGTGATCCGTGTAGCCCTCGTCGTACACGAGTATGTCGTCGACCACTTTCACGCAGCTTGCGAGACCTTGTAGAGCCATATCACCTCGAAGGCAGAAGGCATCTCCTGTAGCGGCAAATCCCATGGGGCCACGGCAATAACTGTAACGTCCGTGCGGGGTCATGAAAGTTGTAAGTGGTCGGTCTTCTTCGGCAAGTTCTATCTGCCAGTATCCACACAGGGCGTCCATCGTTATGAAGAAGCGCACCTTCGGGTTCACACTACGGATAGCTGCAAAGGGCGTGGGAGAAGGGTGCGCAGGACGAGACACCTGGCTGTTGAGCTTGGAGAGGTCGGTGGTGATCCGAACACCACCTTTGGGTTTTGCGACGACTATCATAGGGTGACACCATGGAGACGGGTCATCACCGGCTAGTGCAATGATTTCTTGGGCGACCATGGAGTCCAGCTCGTTTTTGACCGCATCACGGAAGGCCAGGGGGACCAGTCGAGGGGTGTAGATGGGTGTTAAGAACGAGGAGCTTGTCCAACACCTCACCTCCCTTGACTCTTCCTCTTCTCTTAAGGATGTGTTGACAATATGTCGCTCCTACGAGGCTGCCAGGTGTGCCACCTCTGCCATCCGAGCTCCCCCTACAGCTGTATGTGCTGTGTCCCGGTACAAGAAGAACACGACGCCTACGCCCACCACGCCCACGCCCGGCTCCCTTTACAACAGCTGTGGTAGGCAGCACAGAACACAGGTGTGTCCAGCTGCTGAGTCAACCTGCGACAGCTGTGACAGCAAGGGCCACTGGTCACTTATAGTACGGTGCCCAGCCAAACGCGTCCAGTGCAATGTGTGTGGTCGTCTGGGCCACTACGACAAGTGTTGTCCGACCAACAAACCTAATGGAGATGATGGTGATCATGATGATCTTCGCAGCTCGGTGAGAAATAGTGTTATCCATCCGTATCAGCAGTACATCTACCTGGCTGCACCTGTACTGATTACCTCACTCACACCTGTACAACAACGTGGCCATCCTATCGTTGGGGACCTAACCTAATCCTCCAGGCCGCTAAGTCTTCAGCCTCTCATTAATTCAATAGTTTTACGTCTATTATATACCTTCATACAAGGAGACACGAGTACCACTGTAGGAGTGTCTTGTCGTCACCCGGGGTGTAATAAATTAATTAAATAATTATAATAATAATAATAAGAGGACAATGACTGGAAACAATTGAACATCATTGGAAACATCGCCACGAAGCTCAACATCAATATAACAATATGAGACAGGGGCGGATCCAGGAATATCAAAGGGGGAGTTCAAGAATTTGTGGGTGGGGAAACATGGCGAGCAAGTGAACCCTCCCACCTGGGGGTTTTGGAGGGGGGGGGGGCGCTTTAAGCCCCCAGATGTTTTTTTCGAAATCTGACCAATATTATGGCCATTTTGAAGCCAATTACACTTGATATTAGGAGATATTGTGAAGCCAATAGTAATTAGTTTTTACTTAACAAAAACGCCTGAGCACAATAGTGTAACAAAGAAAAGTGATTGGAATTTTCTGATGAAAAGGGGGGGTCAGGACCACAGGACCCTCCCTGGATCCGCCCTTGTGAGACAGCCATCATAACTCGGTCCTGACCTTTTGATGTGATACTTGTCAATAAAATATTTCAATTTCAACTTCACTTCAATATTTCCTTCACAGTTTTCTATTACCCACAATATTTCTGGTTCTACTATTCATTACAGAGTCTAGAAAAAGTCTTTAAAGTTTGTTTACTAAAAATATTCTTACACTGAGAAACATTGTTGTTTAAAATGTGGAATTTGGTCACACTTGACCTCGGCCGCCGCCAGCGAGGCTCAAGACTGCGCCATCTGTCTACCCCAAGTTATGACCTGTTAATATATGCCCATCATGCACCTGGTCACTTCCGGTTTATTTATTTAATTAATTTATTACACTGAGAGTTGGTAATAACTTTGTGTTACGCGTCGGGCCAAATGTTGCAGTATTTTACATGAGTTAAGACAACGCTTTCCTCTTCTTATAAAAGAAACTTCTGGTAAAATGCCTCAACTTGATAGATGATAATTATTGTGATATAGATAAATTATTTAATTCAGCCTCCCCACACGCTCTCTGGCAACAGTTGGCAGGCCTGGAGAGACTCCTCACTCTCCAGGGCCTGCAGATACAGCCTCAGTGTCCAGAGTCTCCCTCTTGTCCATTTATCATGACTCAAATATATACTTGAGCACGTTAACCACTATGGCATGTTAAGAACCATGA
>CAUDMG010003775.1:77500-92500 GCA_958450375.1 Homarus gammarus
CGCACACACACACACACACACACACATGTTCGACTAAGGTGTTGATATACTTAACAGAAGAAAGAATACTGTCTGTGTTCTTGTGTCTGTGTTCCTGTGTCTGTATTCTTGTGTCTGTATTACTCTGTCTGTCTGTATTACTGTGTCTGTTCTTGTGTCTGTATTCTTGTGTGTGTTTTTGTGTCTGTGTTCCTGTGTCTGTATTCTTGTGTCTGTATTACTGTGTCTGTATTCTTGTGTCTGTATTACTGTGTCTGCATCCTTGTGGTAAGAGGATTAGGTCAATCTCAGTGTTCCAATCTCAGAGTTCTATTTCCTAGCTAATCAGTTCCACAATCGCCAGCGTCTACGATTCCCAAATTCCTGGACTATAGATTGTGTTTATAACTTTGAAATTCCACTTTGATAAACCTAAGATTAGACAAATCCATCTATTACACAGATAATCCACTTCACAAGTTCTTTGCCGAATCCAAGATTAAGCTAATCCCTCCATTACACATCCAATCCCTTCCAAATCCACAAGCTTCTCAAAGAATTCATGACTAAGCCAATCCTTCCAATACACACCAAATCCATTTCCAATTCGCAAGCTGATTGGCGGATCCAAGATTAGACCAATCCAAGAATTCCATTTCGTGGTTAATCCATTCCAGATTGATAAGAGTCCAGAATTCCAGAAGTTGTGGATTACATTTAAAATTAAGACATTCCAGGACCCATCTTCTGGAAAATCTGGAAAGCTTTGAGAAATCCCCTAGTTAATCTATCTCGGAGTTCCAGTGTTCCGTTCCAGCGTTCCATTTTAGTGTTTCTGTGTTCCGTTTTAGTGTTTAATTCTTGTGCTCCGTTCTAGTGTTCCTTTCCAGTGGTCCAGTGTTCTGTTTTAGTGTTCCTTTCCAGTATTCATGTGTTCCGTTTTAGTTTAATGGTGTTCAGTTTTAGTGTTCGTTTTGTTCTGGTGTTCCAGTGTTCCGTTCGAGTGTTTTTTGTGTGTTCAGCTGTAGTGTTCCTTTCCATTGTTCCTTTGTTGCGTTTTAGTGCTCCAGTGTTTCATTCAAGAGGTCCATTATAGTGTTCCATTCCAGTGTTCCATTGTTCCGTTTTAGTGTTCCATTGTTCCGTTTTAGTGTTCCATTCCAATGAAAGAAAATCAAAACAAGATACCCAGTAAACCTCTTCCTTTCCTCCTTATTTCTCACCCTCCCTCCCTCCCTCCCTCCCTCTTTACCTCACTTTAAAGACCTCATCACTCCTCAGGGTATCTCAGTCTAGTCTTTAAACACCACAACAAAGACTCATTTAATATCCAGATAATAAAACAACTCACAGGTCTTTGTTAGTTTCCATTCCTTAACTAAAACCAAAATTTGCAGTCTTACCTCACTTCTAAGATCCCCCCCCCCCCCCCACAATACTCATCAGTCTTACATTACTTCCAAGACCCCACCACAATATAACTAATTCTTACCTCACTTTCAAGACCTCCACAAATTAACATCCAGGTATCCAGTTAATGCTGGGTAGACAAGAGGCAAATGGCGTAAAGAAACTTAACTGTGACTTCACCCCGCCCAGGATCAAATCCGGGTCCACTGGCTTGTGATGCAAGCATGCTGACCATTACACCATCAGTCGCATATTTAAAGACTAACATACACACATATAGTAGATAGACAGATAGATAGATAGATAGATAGACGTCAATAAGACACATGTTTCCGGAATATTTAAATCCAACGAATAAAAATGAATAAATGTGTTCTTTGTTGTGTTGATAATGGATTAGTTGTGAGCTAAGACTGGGATTAGTTGTGAACTAAGACTGGGATTAGTTGATCATGGATTAACACGAGCTGGGATAAGCTAGTTTATACCTTAGTTTATCCTGGATTGGGTGTGTGTGTGTGTGACCAGGTTGCAACACATCACAGAGCTCAAGTCATTAACCCAGCACCTGGATGTTAACCCAAACCCTTTGAGGTGAACTTTGAGTAGTTAACTTGCCGCTACTCTTAGGTATGTAGGTCACTAAGGCAAGATGGCGGAGTTGTTGATATTGGTGATTGTTTATTGGTGGTGATGATTGGAGATGTTCGGGGTACTTGGTTCTAACTACAGGAGCGAACATAAACACCTGTAGAGTTCTGTAGGTTCTTATTAAAGGAAATATACAGGGGTGCGCTTACACGCGCAGGTAGTCCTTACACTCCTATAGGGTCAACTGACCTCACTCTGACCTCTCGGGCGACATGTGGTAAGTGGTATACTAGCAGCTTCCAGATGTCGCCAGGCACATTTATCTAAGCGTGTGGTGACATGAAACAGGGGCATTGCCACACGCTACTGACTAGAGAAATAATGTGTATATATAGAGTACATACATGGTATACATACAACATACATAATATACATACACCTCCCCCCCCCCCCCACCTTACACTCTCATAGCCAAGTCTTGAGCGGACCTTTTCCTGTGGATCCTTTCTGAGCGTCGAGGGGTTTGATCACTGGTGGGGGGGGGGGGGGGGGATGGGACTCAGCACTGGTAATGGGGTCAGCTGAAGGTGTTACGGGGCGGAGAAAACGGCGGTTCCTGCACCACACACGACCACTGGGTAACCGCACCTGGTAGTACCGTGACCTGCCGAGACCCATGACTACGCCCACTTTGTCCCAACGTAGGGAGGTCGGGTCCTGAACACGGACTTGGGTGCCGACCCTCAACCTGGGGAGAGGACGGGCTTGGTCGTTGTAGCGGGCGACGACGTCTTGAAGCCGTTCGGCGGCTCGGCGATCACAATCCTCTGTCTTGGCTTGCCACTCCTCGGAGAAGGACTGAGGGTGAACAGGGACACAAGAACGGAGGGGGCGTCCATACAAGACCTGGGCAGGGGAGCGTCCGGTGTAATTGGGTGTGTTGCAGTCAATATTCCCAGAAGGGGCCACTTTGAGGATGAGGTGCTTCAAGGATTTGACAGCAGCCTCAGCATGGCCGTTGGACTGCGGGTAATGGGGCGATGACAACGCATGCCGGACTCCCCAACGGTCGAGGAACGCAGCAAATTCCCGGCTTGTGAACTGGGGCCCTCCGTCGGTTCGCAAGCGCACAGGAACGCTCACGTCGGAAGTAGTGGCGGAACTTGCTGATGGTGGCGGCAGACGTCGTATCATTATCGCACTTGATGACAACCGGCCAACCAGAGAGACGGTCGACTATGACAAGGAAGGACTTTCCTGACACACAGAAGAAGTCGGCCGACACAGACTCAAAGGGGCGGGTGGGGTTGTCGTCACTCATGAAGGGTTCCTGCTGTTGGCTGGGTTGTAGAACTTGGCAGGGCTCACACGCATGGACAGCATTGGAGATGTCGGAGTCGATGCCAGGCCAGAACACAGTCTGTCTTGCACGTCGTTTGGTGGCCTCAGCTCCGCGGTGACTGTCGTGAAGGCGAGCCAAGACGTGAGGACGTGAGGCAGCAGGGACAATTACACGTGCTCCGTACAGAACAAGGTCCCCGTCGCAGTAGAGTTCATCGCGGAGTTTCCAATACGGGAGCAGGGTGTTGAGAAGGTCGTAGCGGTTGCTAGGGAATCCGTTCCTCACGCACTCGACGAGTCGGACATAGGAAGGGTCATCTCGGGCCGCTGTTCGAAGATCCTCCATTGCCTTGTCGTCATCTGGTGACAGGTCCGAACGAAGGGATTGGACAGCGTGTAGGGTGACCACAGTCCTGATGGAAAGAGCGATGTCGGCGTCGAGCACCTGGTCTTCTGGAGTAGGGCGGCTGACAGGGGAGCGGGATAAGGCATCAGGGATGCAGAGCTCCTTACCAGCACGCCACATTGCTGTGAAGGTGTACGCCGAGAGCTTCTCCTTCAGACGCTGGAGGCGAGGGTTCTCAACGGCGTCGAGCGTGTAGTGGTTGAGGATCGGGACGAGCGGGCGATGGTCGGTCACGAGGTGAAAGTGTTGCAGGCCTATGAGGTAAAACCTGCACTTGGACGTCGCCCAAACCACGGCGAACAGCTCCAGCTCAATAGTGGCATAGCGTGTTTCGGTGTCAGAGAGGAAACGCGAACCACACTAGACGAGCCGGAACTGCCCTCCACCATGATCCTGCAGTAGGGCGTATCCCACGCCGTACAAGCGTGAGGCATCTGTCTGCAGAACCGTCGGCAGGGCTGGGTCAAACGTGGCGAGGACAGGTGGACCAGACAGGGCCTGTTTCACTTGCTGGAAGGCCTTGTCGTGGTCGGGGGTCCACAGGAATGTCCTCTTGGGGCTCATCAGGGGGCGGAGTGGTTGGGCGGCTGTGGAGATGTCCGGCGAAAACTCTGCTAACTGGTTGACGAGACCCATGAAGGACCTCAAGTCCGTGAGGTTAGCAGGGGTGGGGAAATCCGTGATGGCGCGGACCTTGTCCGGTTCGGGTGCAATACCATTCCCTGAGAGGGTGTACTCACAGAAGTTCACTGAAGAGCTGGCCAGAACAAACTTGTCGGCATTTAGGGTGATGCCATGCTTCCGGCACCTGTTGAGTACCTCGTAGATACTGCAGAGGTGATCCGTGTAGTCCTCGTCGTACACGAGTATGTCGTCGACCACTTTCACGCAGTTTGCCAGACCTTGTAGAGCCATATCACCTCGAAGGCAGAAGGCATCTCCTGTAGCGGCAAATCCCATGGGGCCACGGCAATAACTGTAACGTCCGTGCGGGGTCATGAAAGTTGTAAGTGGTCGGTCTTCTTCGGCAAGTTCTATCTGCCAGTATCCACACAGGGCGTCCATCGTTATGAAGAAGCGCACCTTCGGGTTCACACTGCGGATAGCTGCAAAGGGCGTGGGAGAAGGGTGCGCAGGACGAGACACCTGGCTGTTGAGCTTGGAGAGGTCGGTGGTGATCCGAACACCACCTTTGGGTTTTGCGACGACAACCATCGGGTGACACCATGGAGACGGGTCATCACCGGCTAGTGCAATGATTTCTTGGGCGACCATGGAGTCCAGCTAGTTTTTGACCGCATCACGGAAGGCCAGGGGGACCAGTCGAGGGGTGTAGATGGGTGTTAAGAACGAGGAGCTTGTCCAACACCTCACCTCCCTTGACTCTTCCTCTTCTCTTAAGGATGTGTTGACAATATGTCGCTCCTACGAGGCTGCCAGGTGTGACACCTCTGCCATCCGAGCTCCCCCTACAGCTGTACGTGCTGTGTCCCGGTACAAGAAGAACACGACGCCTACGCCCACCACGCCCACGCCCGGCTCCCTTTGCACCAGCTGTGGTAGGCAGCACAGAACACAGGTATGTCCAGCTGCTGAGTCAACCTGCGACAGTTGTGACAGCAAGGGCCACTGGTCACTTACAGTACGGTGCCCAGCCAAACGCGTCCAGTGCAATGTGTGTGGTCGTCTGGGCTACTATGACAAGTGTTGCCCTTCCAACAAACCTAATGGAGATGATGGTGATCATGATGATCTTCGCAGCTCGGTGAGAAATAGTGTTATCCATCCGTATCAGCAGTACATCTACCTGGCTGCACCTGTACTGATTACCTCACTCACACCTGTACAACAACGTGGCCATCCTATCGTTCGGGACCTAACCTAACCCAACAGGCCGCTAAGTCTTCAGCCTCTCATTAATTCAATAGTTTTACGTCTATTATATACCTTCATACAAGGAGACACGAGTACCACTGTAGGAGTGTCTTGTCGTCACCCGGGGTGTAATAAATTAATTAAATAATTATAATAATAATAATAAGAGGACAATGACTGGAAACAATTGAACATCATTGGAAACATCGCCACGAAGCTCAACATCAATATAACAATATGAGACAGGGGCGGATCCAGGAATATCAAAGGGGGAGTTCAAGAATTTGTGGGTGGGGAAACATGGCGAGCAAGTGAGCCCTCCCACCTGGGGGTTTGGGAGGGAGGGGGGCGCTTTAAGCCCCCAGATGTTTTTTTCGAAATCTGACCAATATTATGGCCATTTTGAAGCCAATTACACTTGATATTTGGAGATATTGTGAAGCCAATAGTAATTACGTTTTACTATACAAAAACGCCTGAGTATAATACTGTATTAAAGAAAAGTCATTGGAATTTTCTGATGAAAAGGGGGGGTCAGGACCACAGGACCCTCCCTGGATCCGCCCTTGTGAGACAGCCATCATAACTCGGTCCTGACCTTTTGATGTGATACTTGTCAATAAAATATTTCAATTTCAACTTCACTTCAATATTTTCTTCACAGTTTTCTATTACCCACAATATTTCTGGTTCTACTATTCATTACAGAGTCTAGAAAAAGTCTTTAAAGTTTGTTTACTGAAAATATTCTTAAACTGAGAAACATTGTTGTTTAAAATGTGGAATTTGGTCACACTTGACCTCGGCCGCCGCCAGCGAGGCTCAAGACTAAGCCATCTGTCTACCCCAAGTTATGACCTGTTAATATATGCCCATCATGCACCTGGTCACTTCCGGTTTATTTATTTAATTAATTTATTACACTGAGAGTTGGTAATAACTTTGTGTTACGCGTCGGGCCAAATGTTGCAGTATTTTACATGAGTTAAGACAACGCTTTCCTCTTCTTATAAAAGAAACTTCTGGTAAAATGCCTCAACTTGATAGATGATAATTATTGTGATATAGATAAATTATTTAATTCAGCCTCCCCACACGCTCTCTGGCAACAGTTGGCAGGCCTGGAGAGACTCCTCACTCTCCAGGGCCTGCAGATACAGCCTCAGTGTCCAGAGTCTCCCTCTTGTCCATTTATCATGACTCAAATATATACTTGAGCACGTTACCACTATGGCATGTTAAGAACCATGATATACTTCATGTTCCGTATAGAGAGCTTCTCGCCTTACGCTACCCAGTCAGGCACACCAACTGTTTATATTATGTAGTTCACGTGAATGTTTCCTCAACTTTAATTACAAAATAATGAGACAAAATTGACATGATAAATCTGTCGCTCACTGGACCTTTACTGCTATTTGTAAACAGTTGTGACTATAAATAGTAATAGCAACATTGCTATAAGTCGCATCACTCACACCTACATAGTATTTTGGTTTCATAAACAACCCTTATGGTCGAGATCGCCAGTTTCCACCTACCGGCGAAATAATGAACTAAACGTTGCCTTCCAGCCAATAGCAACACTGGGTTACAACATGTTTTTTTCCATATACAATTGGACACTTCCAAAAATGTTTCATTTTCTCACAAATTGTGCAAGCTTCCGCCATCTGTTGACAAAATGATGAACTAAGCGTTGACGCAACCAATCAGAGGACAGTCCCCCAACTTTCAGCCAATCACAACAGCGATCATTGACCAATCACGTTCCTTTGATGACGTATTTCTGGCACAAAACACGACTACCTAACTACATGTGTAATTACCCATTGTCAATAAACGACGTTACAGGATTTATTTTTTCTTACACGACAGAACAGTTTCAAAATGTATCAATAAATGTGTTTTTATCTATATAGGTGATCCTTGACGAGTGTGGCGGAGGCACTAGAAAGGTCATCTTTACCGAGTAGTGTTTACATAAAGGAAAAACTGTTTACCTCAAACATTATTACTCAGGTGAACCAAAATAAAGTGTTTACCTCAAACATTATTACTCAGGTGAACCAAAATAAAGTGTTTACCTCAAACATTATTACTCAGGTGAACCAAAATAAAGTGTTTACCTCAAACATTATTAGTCAGGTGAACTAAAACAAAGTTTTCTCCAAACAGCTGCAACCAAAACATGATAATAATAACACTACATTTATCTACGTCTACAAGAAGAATAACAATAATAATGGTACTAATATTGATAATAATAATAATAATAATACTTTTACTACCAATATAATATTAATAATACTAATAACAATAATAATAATAGCGACAGTCAACAACAGAGGTAAATAAATCCCCCTCCCCCCCAACCCTCCCTCCCTCCCTCCGACCCTCCCCCACCTACCTCTCACCCACCCTCCCACCCACCCACCCTCCCTCCCATCCACCCTTTCCCTACCCTCCCTCCCCCATCACCCTCCTACCCAACTTCCCTCCAACACACCCACCCTCCCTCCCTCCCTGCCACATTCCCTCCCTCCTTCCTTCCCTCCCTCCCTCCCTCCCTCCATCCTTCATTCCTTCCCTCCCTCCTTTCCTTCCCCTCCATACAGTATCCCTCCTCCTCATCATCATCACCACCACCACTATCATCATCATCATCACCATCATCATCATTATAATCACCACCATCATCATCATCACCACCACCACTACCATCACCACCACCACCATCATAATCATCACCACCACCACCACCATCATCATCACCATCACCATCACCACCACCACCACCACCAGCACCATCACTACCATCACCACCACCACCACCACCACCACCATCACCACCACCATCATCACCACCACCACTACAAACATCACCATCATCACCACCACCACCAACACCACTACTACCACCACCACCAACACCACTACTACCACCATCACCACCACCACCATCATCACCACCACCACCACCACCACCACCATCATCACCACCACCACCACCACCACCACCACCATCATCACCACCACCACCACCACCATCACCACCACCACCATCATCACCACCATCACCACCAATAAACAATCACCAATATCAACAACTCCGCCATCTTGCCTTAGTGACCTACATACCTAAGAGTAGCGGCAAGTTAACTACTCAAAGTTCACCTCAAAGGGTTTGGGTTAACATCCAGGTGCTGGGTTAATGACTTGAGCTCTCTGATGTGTTGCAACCTGGTCAAACACACACACACACACACACACACACACTCACTCACACACACACGCACACACACACACACACATGTTCGACTAAGGTGTTGATATACTTAACAGAAGAAAGAATACTGTCTGTGTTCTTGTGTCTGTGTTCCTGTGTCTGTATTCTTGTGTCTGTATTACTGTGTCTGTCTGTATTACTGTGTCTGTTCTTGTGTCTGTATTCTTGTGTGTGTTTTTGTGTCTGTGTTCCTGTGTCTGTATTCTTGTGTCTGTATTACTGTGTCTGTATTCTTGTGTCTGTATTACTGTGTCTGCATCCTTGTGGTAAGAGGATTAGGTCAATCTCAGTGTTCCAATCTCAGAGTTCTATTTCCTAGCTAATCAGTTCCACAATCGCCAGCGTCTACGATTCCCAAATTCCTGGACTATAGATTGTGTTTATAACTTTGAAATTCCACTTTGATAAACCTAAGATTAGACAAATCCATCTATTACACAGATAATCCACTTCACAAGTTCTTTGCCGAATCCAAGATTAAGCTAATCCCTCCATTACACATCCAATCCCTTCCAAATCCACAAGCTTCTCAAAGAATTCATGACTAAGCCAATCCTTCCAATACACACCAAATCCATTTCCAATTCGCAAGCTGATTGGCGGATCCAAGATTAGACCAATCCAAGAATTCCATTTCGTGGTTAATCCATTCCAGATTGATAAGAGTCCAGAATTCCAGAAGTTGTGGATTACATTTAAAATTAAGACATTCCAGGACCCATCTTCTGGAAAATCTGGAAAGCTTTGAGAAATCCCCTAGTTAATCTATCTCGGAGTTCCAGTGTTCCGTTCCAGCGTTCCATTTTAGTGTTTCTGTGTTCCGTTTTAGTGTTTAATTCTTGTGCTCCGTTCTAGTGTTCCTTTCCAGTGGTCCAGTGTTCTGTTTTAGTGTTCCTTTCCAGTATTCATGTGTTCCGTTTTAGTTTAATGGTTGTTCAGTTTTAGTGTTCGTTTTGTTCTGGTGTTCCAGTGTTCCGTTCGAGTGTTTTTTGTGTGTTCAGCTGTAGTGTTCCTTTCCATTGTTCCTTTGTTGCGTTTTAGTGCTCCAGTGTTTCATTCAAGAGGTCCATTATAGTGTTCCATTCCAGTGTTCCATTGTTCCGCCTTAGTGTTCCATTCCAGTGTTCCAGTGTTCCGTTCTAGTGTTCCATTCCAATGAAAGAAAATCAAAACAAGATACCCAGTCAACCTCTTCCTTTCCTTCCTCCCTCCCTCCCTCCCTCCCTCCCTCTTTACCTCACTTTAAAGACCTCATCACTCCTCAGGGTATCTCAGTCTAGTCTTTAAACACCACAACAAAGACTCATTTAATATCCAGATAATAAAACAACTCACAGGTCTTTGCTAGTTTCCATTCCTTAACTAAAACCAAATCTTCAGTCTTACCTCATTTCTAAGACCCCCCCCACAATACTCATCAGTCTTACCTTACTTCTAAGACCACCCTACAATACTCATCAGTCTTACATCACTTCTAAGACCACCCCACAATACTCATCAGTCTTACCTCACTTTCAAGACCTCCACACAATACTCCCCACTCTTACCACACTTCCAAGACCACTCTCAATAATCTAGTCTTTAAAAATATCACCATAGAAACCCACCCAGAGGTCTCACCCCCTTCCCCCCCCCCCCCCAGTTCATCTTCTTAACAGCCAAAACAAATTTAAATCTTTATACTCACCTGTAAGACTCCAAAGACCTTAATTATATCACTCGAGTCTTTAGTCTTGTTAAGTCTTAGACCGTAAGATATCTCACTCAATTACCTGTAAGAGAAAAACGGAAATTATTACAGGTAGGTTTTATACAGGTGTTAATTATTGTATAATATTTTCAAGCACACCTGAGTCTCCCTCCCTATTTATCTATCTATCTATCCACACACACACACACACACACACACACACACACTGTAAGACCCTCCTAAAGCAGTCTTACCAGATGATAGGGATCAAATTTTAGCTTCAATGACCTCTAAGTGAAACAGCAGCTGGGGGAAGTGCCACCTGGTCGACATTGGCAACAGTTGGTTATGGGGATACGTGAGATGGATGGATGGATGGATGGGTGGATGGATAAATGGATGGGTGGATGGATGGATGGATGGATGGATGAACAGGAAAATGGCAAAAACACAGAAGAAAAAATCGAGAGAGAGAGAGAGAGAGAGAGAGAGAGATCTAAGGAGGAAGCGAAGCGAAAGAGGAAGAGAGATAGGGCCAATTATCAGAGAATTCATGCAAGAGTTGTTTTGAAAAAGAAGACAAAGGACAAGAGAGAAGAAAGAGAAGAATAAGAACTGGCTTAATAAAGGGAGGAAAAATTTGCATATAAGAATAACACAAAAAAAAGGAATTTAAACAAAATACCGGAGAAAAAGATGATATTTTTGGAAGGTGTCAGGTGGTGTCAGAAGGTGTCAGAGGGTGTCAGGTGGTGTCAGAGGGTGTCAGAGGGTGTCAGGTGGTGTCAGAGGGCGTCAGAGGGTGTCAGGTGGGGTCAGAGGGTGTCAGGTGGTGTCAGAGGGTGTCAGGTGGTGTCAAGTGGGGTTAGAGGGTGTCAGAAGGTGTCAGGTGGTGTCAGAGGGTGTCAGGTGGGTCAGAGGGTGTCAGATGGGGTCAAAGGGTGTCAGGTGGTGTCAGAGGGTGTCAGAGGGTGTCAGGTGGGGTCAGAGGGCGTCAGAGGGTGTCAGGTGGTGTCAGAGGGCGTCAGAGGGTGTCAGGTGGGGTCAGAGGGTGTCAGGTGGTGTCAGAGGGTGTCAGGTGGTGATGTCAGAGGGTGTCAGGTGGTGGTGTCAGGTAGTGGCAATCAGTGTCAAAATGTATCAGGTAGTACCAGAGGGTGTCAGGTGGTGTCAAGTAGGGTCAGAGGGTGTCAGGTAGTATCAAGGAGTATCAACGGGTGTCAGAATAGTGTCATGTGGTATCTAAGAGTGCCAGAAAGTGTCGAGTGTGTCATCAAGATCATTATTATTTCCGTATACAAAAAAACACAGTGATAAAATTTACCCAGAGATTCATACCAACTCTCACTCTCACACACACACACACACACACACACACACACACACACACACACACACACACACACACACACACGGCAGCAAACTTTTAGGATGTTCTCTCTCGTCCTATTGAAGTCCAGCCAATCTAGACGTGACTGAGAGAAAAACAATAGAGAGAGAGAGAGAGAGAGAGAGAGAGAGAGAGAGAGAGAGAGAGAGAGAGAGAGAGAGAGAGAGAGAGAGAGAGAGAGAGAGTATGAGAAAACTTTTAATAAACTTCTTCCTATATTAAAGAAAATGGGTTAAAGTTTTATTTCTTTTGGTCGGGTTTACTGTGTGTGTGTGTGTGTGTGTGTGTGTGTGTGTGTGTGTGTGTGTGTGTAGTGAAGATGGACATATTGAACGCACAGTCACGTTTTTTTCTTCTTTGTCCGACTCTCTCTCTCTCTCTCTCTCTCTCTCTCTCTCTCTCTCTCTCTCTCTCCCTCTCTCTCTCTCTCTCTCTCTCGCTCTACTACCAATCGCACTTTATTTTAGTTCATTCTTTCAATATTCCAATGGCATTCCCACCCACACACCACCCACCACCCACATCACCCACACCACACCCACACACCACCCACATCCCCCCACACCCCACCCACATCCCCCCACACCCCACCCACACCACCCACACCCCACCCACACCACACCCACACACCACCCACATCCCCTCACACCCCACCCACATCCCCCCACACCCCACCCACACCCTACCCACACCACCCACATCCCCCCACACCACACCCACATCCCCCACATCCCCCACACCCCACCCACACTCCACCCACCACCCACACCACCCACACCCCACCCACACCCCACCCACACCCCACTCACCACCCACCCCACCCACACCCCACCCACACCCCACCCACACTCCACCCACCACCCACACCACCCACACCCCACCCACACCACCCACACCCCACCCACACCCCCCAACCACACCCTCATCTCTTCACGACCTTACTTACCATACAAAACTATATTCAAAGATCCCCCCCCCCCTCTTTCTCCTCCTCCCCCTCCTCCCTACTTCCTCTCGCTCCCTCACGCACGCGGTCGAGAGAGAAATTGTCACTGAGATTCAATTGTGAGTGTTGGCTGAGCGGGACGCGGCTTATCAGTGATTCGGGGGAGCTACCGGTTCGATGATACCAATTCCGACCTCCTGGAGAATCAATCTTGGGGGGTCCGCCATATTGGAAGGGGAAGACGTGTAATGTGTGTGTGTGTGTGTGTGTGTGTGTGTGTGTGTGTGTGTGTGTGTGTGTGTGTGTGTGTGTTGTTACAGAAAGGAAAAAAGTGGGACAGACAGATAGATAGACAGACAGACAGAGACAGACATACATACATAAACAGACAGACAGACAGACAGACAGACAGACAGACAGACAGACATACATAAACAGACAGACAGTCAGACAGACAGACAGTCAGGTCAACCGCCGCGAGCGTCGTTGCCATATGTGAGGCTTGGCAAATTGTGCCTGAAACGTGTCATATTGAGGGATATCAACTCTTTCATCACCTTCGTTCACAAAGACGCGGAGGGGGTGTTGCCCTCTTCTGTCAAGATGACCTACGCCCGTCACGCCTGGATGTTCAAGTCCCAGCAGATGTGGAAGCATTATGGGTACGTGTCGTGCTACGGGCCCACCCACGCAACACTGCTTCCATCATAATCTGTGTGGCATACCATCCGCCTCGATCACCCACCAGAGACACTCTTATCAATCATCTCATCACCACCTCAGACCACCTCAGAGTTAGGTACCCATGTGCCAAGTTAGTATTATGTGGGGATTTAAATGAAATTGACACCACTGATATCCAGGACCAGCTATCACTATCACAAGTCGTGACCTTCCCCACACACGGTCAAAATACCCTTGACCATATCTTAACTGACTTAGCGGACCAGTACCAACCACCTCAACCAATGCCTCCTATCGGGTGTAGCACACACTTATCAGTGCTCTGGTCCCCAGCTGCCACTCCCACTCAAGTACAGAGACCCTACATCAAGACCTACAGGCCGATTACTGACTCTGCAGTGCGCCTATTCAGGCAGTGGATAGTTCACCATCCCTGGACTGAAGTACTTAGCGTGGATGACGTGGAAACCAAATGGATAAATTATACCAACACCACCACGCAAGCTCACCACCACTTCTTCCCCGAGAAGTCCGTCAGATCTCACCCAGCTGACTTGCCCTGGATCACACCTCGGATCAAAAGACTTATGCAACAGAGAGACAGAGCCTTTCATCTCAATGACCACATCCGCTACAGGTCACTTCGCAACCGAGTCATCCGCGAAATACGCGCTGCAAAGAAGTCCCACTACCCAACCAAATTACAACACCTGAAGCAGACCAACATCAGTCAATGGTATGGTAAGCTTAAAGAACTCTGTGGACTAAACAATAAGACACACCCCCTCCCCTTCCTTAGCCATCTCACTAGTGTTGACGCAGCTGAGCAAACAAATAACCATTTCGCTACTATATGCCAGACGCTCCCACGGCTTGACACAACAACTCTCCCTGCTTACCTACCAGCCCCCCTTCCCACTGACTTAGTAGAAGAATTTGACGTAGCAAAACGCCTGGACAAACTAAAATTAAAACGCTCTACCACCCCCATTGACTTACCAATGAAACTCTTCAAGGAGTTCTCCCCGGAGCTTGCTAAACCCCTCTGCTCCATCATCAATGCTTCTCTCAGTCAAGCCAGATGCCCAGCTGACTGGAAGACCTCTTATGTATCACCAGTGCCCAAGTCAACCAGCCCACAATCCTTAAATCAGCTACGACCTATTGCAATCACCCCAATACCCAGCCTAATCTGTGAAAGTTTTGTGTTCGACTGGGCTTATGCTGATATTGCAGGAGTCGTAGACCCTCAGCAATTTGGCAACATGAAAACTTCCTCCACCACTCACTGTCTTGTCAGCTTTCTCGATTACATATACCGCCATCTCTAGAAACGAAAAACGTCTGTAGCTGTCGCCTTCATTGATTTCACTAAAGCGTTCGACCTAGTCGACCACAA
>CAUDMG010003775.1:97500-110000 GCA_958450375.1 Homarus gammarus
GGAGCCAGACTGAGGGTGAGCCATTTACCATGCCTTAGGAGGTGGTTTTATCCCGCTGTTGATTAGGAAAGAATGGTAAGTGTATAACGGGAGGGAGGAGGAGGAGGAGGATGGGGGGAAGGAGGAGGAGGAGGAGGAAGAGGGCAAGAAGATGAAGGAAGAGGAGGAGAAAAAAGAACAACAGAACCACAAGGACCAACAAAAAGAACAAGATTAACAGGAACAAGAACAAGAACATTAGAACAATCATTAGCATAAACAAACCGGCCCTTTATCACCGTATCCCCTTAACAACTCTCCATTTTCTGTGACACATTATACCATTTTCTTTAAGGGAAAACTCACCTAAAATTTATCAAGTTTTTAGGGTAAGAAAAATGAAACCAACTGGTGTGTGAGTGTCATTAGCTTAACGAGCGGCTGTTCCCTAGTTCATTGACCCCATTAGAGACCAACACAAACTTACCTGTAATAGCAATAACAATTATGATGATAGCTTATGGTATATACATTGTCAAATCCCTTACCAGAATGTATATATGGTAATATAAATCGATTTGTATTGCTTATAGAAAAAAGGGATGTAAATTATGGTTGTTTTTAGATAGATAGATAGATAGATAGATAGATAGACCTAACCCTTGCTAAACCTAACCTAACCTAACCTAACCGAACCTAACTTGTGTTTTAGTGGGAGAAGTAGGGATAGGGAAGAGGGAGGAAGGAGGGAGATAGAAAGAGGAAGGTGAAACATCTAAAATAAATCATAATAAATGCATAACCTAAAACTGAACTCTATCGCAGCACTCATTCCCAAGTTACTCCATAAACAAAATGCTTTATCAACTCTGTTACCTTAAGCTTTCATCTTTCGACCCTATAAAATAAAAGGCTTCTAAAATGTACCATACTGAACACATATACCAAGTCTCAACCATATATCTGTACTTATTCTCAAGTTATCACACGGACAAGAGAAACAAACCCAGAAAAATAAGAGTTAAAATTGCACTAGCAGCCTAACTCACTGGACGCCGTCGGTCTCAGCACTAACAAAAGCCGACTCGCTTCTCAACCAGCCATTACCTGTCCTCTTTTAGCTGGACGTATTTCATAACTCTGAGTGACTTTTTTAATATCTCAGTCGAGTCATTCAGAATTAAGGATTTGGGTTTCATATGGTAGAGAGGGAAAGAGAGGGAGATGGAGACTCAGAGAATAGATAGATCGATGGCGAAGGTAAGGAAGCAAGTGAGAGAAGCAAATGAGAAAGGGAGAAAGAGGAGAGTGAAAGGTAGAGAGAGAGAGAGAGAGAGAGAGAGAGAGAGAGAGAGAGAGAGAGAGAGAGAGTGTGTGTGTGTGTGTGTGTGTGTGTGTGTGTGTGTGTGTGTGACAAAGACAGAGACAGACAGACAGACAGCTTCAAAGATTAACGGGTTGAATCATCATACTTAGGAATTAAATCATCATCTTCAATAGGCTAAATCATCATACTCAAGAGCTTAAATCATCATACTCAAGAGCTTAAATCATCATACTCAAGGAGTTAAATCATCATACTCAAGAGCTTAAATCATCATACTCAAGAGCTTAAATCATCATACTCAAGAGCTTAAATCATCATACTCAAGAGCTTAAATCATCATACTCAAGGAGTTAAATCATCATACTCAAGAGCTTAAATCATCATACTCAAGAGCTTAAATCATCATACTCAAGAGCTTAAATCATCATACTCAAGGAGTTAAATCATCATACTCAAGAGCTTAAATCATCATACTCAAGAGCTTAAATCATCATACTCAAGAGCTTAAATCATCATACTCAAGAGCTTAAATCATCATACTCAAGGAGTTAAATCATCATACTCAAGAGCTTAAATCATTATACTCAAGAGCTTAAATCATCATACTCAAGAGCTTAAATCATCATACTCAAGAGCTTAAATCATCATACTCAAAGCGTAACATTACGAGAATCATATAATTTCACGGTGCGATTTCTGTGTTCAAATGTGTAAAATTAAGACATTATTCAAGTTAATATTTTTTTCTAAGTAATCCCTCTGTTTATCTACTTAATACCCACTTATATTTATACACTTAAGTTAATGTACATCTCGGGGGAAGTGCCTTACAGAGAGTGCCAAAGGTAAATGGTTCTGGAGATGATTTCACCTGATGATTAAACACCTTAATGGCACCTGTGGGGGGGTTAGGTTAGGTTAGGTTTGGTTAGGTTTGGTTAGGTTAGGTTAGGTTAGGTTAGGTTAGGTTAGGGTAAAATAGCTAGGGTGGCTAATCTTTAGCTGATCCAATACACAGATTTTTTGTTTATAGAGAACGAGAACAACAACAACAACAACAACAAACAAAAACAAAAACAACATCTAAACTCTCTCACTTAGAGTTATGGGAGAAAGTAAAAAGAAAGGACCCCCAAAAAAGAAAGAAAGCACCTCGGACAGATTGCTTTCAGAGAGTAAATTCGCAAAGTAAACGAAATTAGGATTTTTGCCTCACTCTGTACCGAGGAAAGAAACAAGTGACAAAAAAAAATCGATGGAATTGCACTGACGATTCATGTTATGATAGAAAGAATTATATGTCTTGGCTATTTTCTATTAGAGAGGAAAATAGAGAGAAAGTTTGGAGAAAGTGTTGAAGAAAATGTTGGTGAAAGTTTGGAGAAAGTGTTGGAGGAAGTAGTGGGGAAAAGAAAGCTAACTGAAAGTACTGAGAAAATTATAGAAATGAGGAGAAAATTGAGAGCCAAAAGAAAGTACTGAAAGAAAGTAAGAGGAATGGATAAAATTGTGAAAGCTAAGAAAATTTTTGAGAAAGTAGTAGAAATAAAGTAAAAGTTAAAAGAAAGAACTGTGAGAAAATCATAAGAAAGCTAAATGAAAGGAACAGGCGAAAGCGACAATAAATAGTTCTCTAAGTGAAAACCTTGAGAAAAAGTTATGGGAATGAGCAGAGGAAAGGAAAGCTGAGAGAAAGTTTTAAGAGACAAATTTATATACTGTTATAGAAAGAAGAAGTTTTAGAAAGTATTAGGTGCATGATTGAAAGTTTATAGAAAGCAAAGATAGAAAGTTATATAAAATGGGGAACAGACTAAGACCGAAGGGAAAGTACAATCAGAAAGTCATAGAAATTGAAAAGACAAGAGAAAGTCTTAAGGATGTCTTCAGGGAATAGAGAAGTGAAAGCTTGAAGAAAGCTTTTAGAGAGAGTAAAATACATACTAGCAAATCTTTTAATAAATTTTTACAAAAAAGTGAAAGCTTGAGGAAAGTATCGGGATAAATTCATACACAAAAGAGAAAGAAAACAGCTGAAAGTTTAGAGAAAGTACTAGGAGAAAGTCGGGAGACAAAAATAAGAGATCTGTAGGAGGAGAAAGTAATATAAATCTAATTGAGGTAACACTAAACCAAAAAGTGAAAGCAATTAGAAAGTTTTTTGAGAGAAAGTCGGGAGGATTATCGTTACTTACGAGACTGTCTCGCTGAAGAGTAAACATCTCAAAATGAATGAGACAAGAGAGAGAGAGAGAGAGAGAGAGAGAGAGAGAGAGAGAAGAGAGAGATAAACACACACACACACACACACACACACACACATACACACGGAGGCATTTTCTCAAAGGACACAATAATGGTGAGAGATAGAGGGTGATAAAGAGAGTGTGTAGCAACCTTGATGATCTATGATGATGAGGGAGGAGGAGGAAGAGAGGGAGGGATGATGAGAGAAGGAGGGAAGGAGGAGGGAGGAGAGGGAGGGTTAATGAGGAAGTGAGAGGGAAGGAGTGAGAGAGTGAGAGAAGGAAGACTGGTGGAGGGTGAGAGGGAAAGAGGTGAGTGGGAAAGAGAGGGATAAAGAAGAGAGAAATGGAAGGAGAGAGAGAAGGAATAAGGAAGGAAGGAGAGGGAAGGAATAGGGAAGGAGAGAAAAGAAAATGGTTAAATAGGGTGGAGATGGTAATGGCAGCAGTGTTACCATATTAGCGGTAGTACCTCTTGCCAAGGCTTAGTAAATAATACCCCTTTTGAGTTATTTCCCAAGGGTGTCTCGTTGATGTGGTAATAAGATGTGTCTGTGTGTATGTGTGTGTGTTTGGATGCTTTACACACACACACACACACACACACATACACACACACACACAAACAGAAAATAATCCATTTACCCCCTAGACACACCACCTCCCCCTTCCCCCTCTCCCCAGACACACCCCTTCCCCAAACAAACAAAAAAACAAACAAACGAAGAAAAAAACACAAGAATAAAACAAAGAAACAAACACGAAAATGAAACAAATTTGACAAAAAACAAAGAAAAACAGAAAAAACACAGAGGAAATCAGAAATAAAAGAAGGATAAAGAGCGAAATAATAAGAGATAAAACAGGAAAATGAAAGAAATGAAAGATAAAAAAAAAATAATACAGAATAAACAGGAAGAATAAAGTGAAAGAATGAAGGAAAAACAAAATAAAATTAAATAATATATAAAAAAAAATAAAACAAAAGAATAAATAACATAAAATAAAATATAAACAAAAACCAATCGAATAAAACGAAGTAAAACCAGAAATAAAAGACTAAAAATAAAAATTAAAACCGAGAAAAACACAAAAAATTAAAAAAAAAAAACTAAACCGAAAGAATAAACCAAGAAAACGATAAATAAATCACAATTTTACTCACCTAAACCAATAAATATACCAATATCCCCCCCCCTAACACACACACTCACCCCCCCCCCCCCGACACACAGACACACACACAGACAGACAGCACAGACAGACAGACAGGAAAGCAACGAGTATTAGGTAATCCCCTCGGCGACCTACGTTCACACAGACACACGGGACAAAAACACATTCAATACACGTCTCATTCCAGTTCCTCACCAATCCATATACGAAATTGGGACAGAGAGAGAGAGAGAGAGAGAGAGAGAGAGAGAGAGAGAGAGAGAGAGAGAGAGAGAGAATTGGGATAGTGTTTTAAGAATTGGTTAATGGGGTGATTTTGTGGTATATACATTTAATGGGGGTGTGAGGTGTATGAGGGAAGGTGATAATGGGTTTTATTACTTATGTTTTTTTTATTTCTAATGGGTATCAGTTCTAATGGGTATAAGTTCTAATGGGTATAAGTTCTAATGGGTATCAGTTCTAATGGGTAAGGGTTCTAATGGGTATAAAATAGGTATCAGTTCTAATGGGTATAAGTTCTAATGGGTATAAGTTCTAATGGGTAAGGGTTCTAATGGGTATAAAATAGGTATCAGTTCTAAAGGGTATCGATTCTAATGGGCCTCAGTTCTAATCTAACAGAACGAAACTAGTCTAACCACACACACACACACACACACACACACACACACACACACACACACACACACACACACACACACACACACACACACACACACACACACACACACACACACACACACACACCATTATTAAATCTTGACAGGTTTTCCCCCAACGAAATTTGAGACCCATAATGGTGTCTTAAGGGAGGGGGGGGAAGTGGCCCTAATGGGGGGGGGTGAGGGGGGAGGAGGGGAGGGGGGAAACAGAAGGAAGAGAAGAGGGGAAGAAGAAAGAGAGAGAGAGAGAGAGAGAGAGAGAGAGAGAGAGAGAGAGAGAGAGAGAGAGAGAGAGAGAGGTAGGGAGAGTAACACTGTTGATCTTAATTACTCGACTCACCTGTGCTCCGACTGTCATCATTAGCCCAAGTAACAAGGCAACACCTGAGCTAATTGTCTCCCCCCACCTTTTACTAATTACCCCCTTTCATTCTTATCTCCCCTCTTTTTCCCTCTCACTTCCTCCCTTTCTTAATCTATCTCTTCTTCCTTCTTCTCTCTCCCCTTCTATTGCAACCTCTTTCTTCCCCTCTATTTCTTCTCCCTTCCTTCATTTCTTCCTTCCTCCTTCTATCTCTCTCTCTCTCTCTCTTTTCTCTGTCTCTTATTTTCATCTTCTATACCAGAGCAATTTTTTCCCGTTTATTTCCCTTCATTCTTTCCTCCTTTATTTCCTTCCTTCCTTCCTTCCTTCCTTCCTTCCTTCTCCTCACTTCCCTCCCTCTCACTGTCATTTGAGCTATTCATTTATTTTCGCTAATTACGTGTTATTCTCCTTCTCTTCCTTCTCTATCTCCTCTCCCTCCCTTCTTCCCTCCTTCCCTTCCTTCCTTTATCTCTTGTTTCTCTTGGCTCTTCCCTTCTTCCTCCTTTTAGTGAATTGTTTCCTTTCGCTACGTATTCTCTATTCTTATTTCCCTCTCTCTCTCTCTCTGTCTTTCATCCCTCTTTCTCACCCTTTCACTTTCTCTCTCTTTTCCTTCATTACTCTCTCTCTCTCTCTCTCTCTCTCTCTCTCTCTCTCTCTCTCTCTCTCTTTCATAACATCATTACAGAATTACGCACAAAGTAATTCCATAGTAATTTATGATTTTTTTTTCCTTTTATTATTCCGCATTAGCAAAATAATTACGCAATGTATTATAATTAGGATAATGAGATTTTAATTCCTAAATAAACTTAATAACGGAAGAGTTTGTTAAGTGTAAATACCTCGTTATTAATATCATACGAGTTTAGTTTAGGCCTCTATACCACTTCGTTATTATTTTCCATAGGTGAAATAATTACGGTGTGTAATGCGTGTTATCAGGATTATTATAGCAATACAAAGCTAGATGAAAAGCGAGTCATTTCGTTATTAACAAAATTACACATAACGAATTGTGCGTTATGTGTCTACCCTCGCGTTATTACACTGTATCAGGCGAATCAATAACGAGAACGATACAGAAACGAACTAGCGAATCGTTTCGTTAAATGCAGAACCGACTTGGCTGATTTCTCTCTCTTGAAGATAATGTGGCAATCCTCTTACGTGTTCAGTTGTATTAACGAAATAAATACGAAATTTGCTGTAATGGAATCGAAAATTACGTCTTAATTCATAACTAGAGGGAAATAACGAACCGATTCGTTATATGCGAAATTTATACATCGAATTCTCCACCGGATAAGAATTAGTACGTTTTTTTATACGGAGTTCGTTGTATTAGCGAAATATATACAAAACAAAATATACTGTAAAAAGAATCATAATTAATACACAAAAATTCACGATAACGAAGCATTACGTTACCACATCCCTAATCTCTCTCTCTCCCACGTTAAGACAAGCCAAGCCAAGCCAATCCTCCTTCGTTATAACTCCACACATAACGAAGTAACTATATAACGTCACGGTAATGTAATGATACTAATTACACAAACAGGCCAGTCGATCATTGGCCCCTGTTCAGAAATTCTCTCTCTAGGGAAATTAACTGAAAGAATTACGAGGAGCTGTGTGTGTGTGTGTGTGTGTGTGTGTGTGTGTGTGTGTGTGTGTGTGTGTGTGTGTGTGTGTGTGTGTGTGTGTGTGATAATAATAATAATAATAATAATAATAATAATAATCCTTCACCAAAACCCAAATTAATTAACCCCCAAAAAATAATAATAAAAATAATAATAATCAGTCAAATATACAATTAATTTTACCACATAATCAACAAAAATTAAATAGTGACAATTACACCAGAACCAAATTAACCCAGAACAATGAGTTGCGTTAGTTAGATCAATGAACGCTGAACCTGACAGACAAACAGACTCTATCTACGCTGCCGGGAAAACGAATCATCATACATTCAAAAGAAAAAAATTTAATACTCGTATATTTTTTTTTTTAGTCGGAAACTCCATAAGACGTCACCCGGGAAAAAAAATTATTATTAGCCTTTTATTGTTAATGAATATATTCCCAGACCCGGGTAATTAGATGCAGGTATATTTAATTAAGTATATCGAGGTATGTTAATATAATTTTGTACAGGTGTATTCATTAGTGTATTATTATTATTATTATTATTATTATTATTATTATTATTATTACAGCCGCCAATCTTACCACCACCATCACCACCACCACACACTCACCACCACACACTCACCACCACACATTCACCACATATAATAAACATTGAGAAATATATACAACATTAAAGTGTAATTTTTCATAAGATCAAACAGGCCCTCGAAGGTGACTCCAGGGTCTGTTAAGTTAGTACGTGTGAGAGTTGGGCCCTCTCTCTCTCTCTCTCTCTCTCTCTCTCTCTCTCTCTCTCTCTCTCTCTCTCTGTTTATATATTAATGAGACAAAAATATACTTATGCAAATCACAAATAATGATATTAACAATAACAACAGCAACATGAACAACAACAACAACAACAACAACAACATCAACAACAACAACAACAACATCTTCCACCACTAAAATATCCCCAAAGTTTATATATAACCAGACCCCCACAACCCCCCCCCACAACCCCCCCACCCCCCCCCCACAACCCCCCCCCCCCAAGCCTTCACAAGTTACAGGTGTTCGCTGACTCAGGTAAAACATATTAATTAACTTTCATTATAAACCCCCCTTTAAAACTTTAGATGACAAGGCAATTAAACTTGATATGGAAAATGGAAATGTGGTTTAATTTGGGATGGATTGGGTTTAGTTTTTGGTTGAGTTTGGTTTAATTTTGGGTTGAGTTTCGTTTGGTTAGTTTAATGTGGTTGGGATTACGTTAGGTTAGGTTTGGTTGGGTTGGGTTAGGTTAAGTTAGGTTAATGCAATCCCATATTTCACAAAACTGAGACTATCTGTGTCCTGCATGACCTTCTCTCTCACCTATGTCCTGTAATCAGTGTCCTATATGGCCTTCTCTCTCACCTGTGTCCTGCATGGCCCTCTCTCTCACCTATGTCCTGTAATCAGTGTCCTATATGGCCTTCTCTCTCACCTGTGTCCTGCATGGCCCTCTCTCTCACCTATGTCCTGTATTCAGTGTCCTTTATGGCCTTCTCTCTCACCTGTGTCCTGCATGGCCTTCTCTCTCACCTATGTCCTGTAATCAGTGTCCTATATGGGCTTCTCTCTCACCTGTGTACTGCATGACCTTCCCTCTCACCTCTGTCCTGTAACCTGTGCCCCCGTGTCGTGAATAAAAGACCTCTTGTCACCTCTTGCCTCCAAATAAAGAAGACCTCATTCTTCCTCTCTCTTTCAGTTGCCATCATGAGGCAGAGTTGATGTAACGCGCCTCACTGCTGCCATCACCCCCCCCCCCCCGCCGTCACAGTTGATGTAACGCGCCTCACTGCACTGCCATCACCCCCCCCCGTCACAGTTGATATAACGCGCCTCACTGCACTGCCATCACCCCCCCCCCGTCACAGTTGATGTAACGCGCCTCACTGCACTGCCATCACCCCCCCCCCCGCCGTCACAGTTGATGTAACGCGCCTCACTGCACTGCCATCACCCCCCCGCCGTCACAGTTGATGTAACGCGCCTCACTGCACTGCCATCACCCCCCCCCCCCGCCGTCACAGTTGATGTAACGCGCCTCACTGCACTGCCATCACCCCCCCCCCCGCCGTCACAGTTGATGTAACGCGCCTCACTGCACTGCCATCACCCCCCCCGCCGTCACAGTTGATGTAACGCGCCTCACTGCACTGCCATCACCCCCCCCCCGCCGTCACAGTTGATGTAACGCGCCTCACTGCACTGCCATCACCCCCCCCGCCGTCACAGTTGATGTAACGCGCCTCACTGCACTGCCATCACCCCCCCCCCGTCACAGTTGATGTAACGCACCTCACTGCACTGCCATCACCCCCCCCCGCCGTCACAGTTGATGTAACGCACCTCACTGCACTGCCATCACCCCCCCGCCGTCACAGTTGATGTAACGCACCTCACTGCACTGCCATCACCCCCCCCCCGCCGTCACAGTTGATGTAACGCGCCTCACTGCACTGCCATCACCCCCCCCCCCCCCGCCGTCACAGTTGATGTAACGCGCCTCACTGCACTGCCATCACCCCCCTCCCCCGCCGTCACAGTTGATGTAACGCGCCTCACTGCACTGCCATCACCCCCCCGCCGTCACAGTTGATGTAACGCGCCTCACTGCACTGCCATCACCCCCCCCCCCCGCCGTCACAGTTGATGTAACGCGCCTCACTGTACTGCCATCACCCCCCCCCCCCCGCCGTCACAGTTGATATAACGCGCCTCACTGCACTGCCATCACCCCCCTCCCCCGCCGTCACAGTTGATATAACGCGCCTCACTGCACTGCCATCACCCCCCCCCGTCACAGTTGATGTAACGCACCTCACTGCACTGCCATCACCCCCCCCCCCCCCCCCCGCCGTCACAGTTGATGTAACGCGCTTCACTGCACTGCCATCACCCCCCCCCCCCCCGGTCACACCTCACACACACGGCGTCAAAATATAAACAAAAGAGGAACAGGCATACCAACTATTACGTCATTATTGTGTCACCAGAGTCAAGGCTGCCAACCTAACCTCGTCTTCCTTGATAAGAGTGTAAAGTGATATGCTAAATTAGCCTTTCTACGTACAGGCAATAGAGACTAAATTGAGAGATAGATACGTGATAAATGGTTTCAAAAGAGACATAGAGACTTAATTAAAGGTAAATAATAAATATACTGTGTTTATTAAGCTTGAAAACACGCTTAATGGACTTAGGTGTTTATGAATGCATTACTACATCAAGACCAATGAGATTATCTGATGTTTGTGAGGGTTTAATTACGGTTTTGTTTTATGAGAATTGAAGGGGGGTTTTTCTTATAACAAATTTAAATAGAAAAATATTTAGGTCCTTTGTCCCGAGAAAACAATATGGCGTCGGCTCTCATTAAACCTAACCAAACCCAACCTAACTTAACTTATTACTCCATCCCTACCCCCTCCCCCCTCCCCCCCTCCTTCCATACCTCTACCCGCTCCCTCCTTCCCTCTCCCCCCTCCAATTTTACGATGATCACGTGACCACAACACCCCCCCCCTTTTCGTTACCATGACAACCACCACCACTACCACCACCACCACCACCACCACTACCACCACCACCACCACCACTACCACCACCACCACCACCACCACCACCACCACCACCACACCATTTACTGAAGCTGTCTGGAAGAATTGGAACCAAGAAAGTGCTATACCAAGACAAGAGCTTCCTAAGGGCTATTTTTTGAAGGATGAGGGACGGGGATGTTTATGTGTCTGCACTTGTTTGTTTGTTTGTTTTTTGTTTGCTGCTTTAGTTATTCGTTTTGTTGTGTTTATTTTTGTTGAGGATAAAATTATTGAAATTGAGTTTATTATTATTTTATTATTATTATTATTAGTAGTAGTAGAAGTAGTAGTAGTAATAGTAGTAGTAGTAGTAGTAGTAGTAGTAGACAAGTGTGTGCTGGCCACCAGGCTGGTGGGGAGGCGGCCATTCCCGCCATGAGATTGATATTCGAGCAGCGTGATTGTGAGGCCGTTCTCCTGGTGGATGCTTCAAACGCATTCAACATACTTAACCGCAAGGCCGCACTGCACAACATCAAGATCAAGTGTCCGAGCTTTGCGATGTACGTTGAAAATTCATATAGGAATCCATCAGACCTCTACATAGTAAATAACAAGGCTCTAAGAGGTGATACCATCTTACAGTCAACCGAGGGAACAACACAGGGGGACCCTGTTGCAATGGCAATGTATGCAATAGGCCTATCAGTGCTCCAACAAGAAATAAAATTTGAAACAACTGGGGTCAAACAAGTGGCATATGCTGATGACCTTACAGGAGCAGGAAAAGTGGAGGGCATCAAAAAGTGGTGGGACTTAGTAACATCGCGAGGTCCACAAATAGGGTACCACCCAAACGCCAGCAAGTCCTTCCTCATCGTGAAGCCAGGACTTCAAACACATCTAACGAAGCCCGTGTGGACGTCAGTGCTCGAGGATTCTGGACGCAGGGACAGCGAGCTTTCTTCGACATCAGGATATTTGATCCCATGGCCGCATGTCACCATAACCTAGCTCTCGATGCTGCACACAGGAGGAACGAGAACGACAAGAGAAGGGCATATGGGGAGAGAATTCAAAACGTTGATCAAGGCAGCTTCACTCCTCTAGTGTTCACAACCTCTGGTGGGATGGGACCAAGTGCAATATGTTTCTACGCCAGACTCACGGAGTTGATCTCCGAACAGAAGCAGCAGCCCAGAAGTTATGTTTCAGCCTGGATGAGATGTCGACTGTCTTTCTCTCTCCTTCGGTCGGCTTTGCTCTGCCTCAGGGGAACGAGAGCTTCTGCCCCAACTCCGACAACTGCTGCAGATATTGACTATGAGGCTACTGTCACTGAATGCTGCATAGATCTGCGGCTCAACTAATTTAACACAGATAGGATAGCTACTTATGAATTAGGATATTTAATATTACGGTAATTAAATGGTGGCGAAGGTGTGGCTATTGGGGGAGGCTGGAGGCCATTTTTATAAAAAAAAAAAGTAGTAGTAGTAGGAG
>CAUDMG010003775.1:115000-135000 GCA_958450375.1 Homarus gammarus
GAAAATCACTCTTCCATCTTCCTTCTTTACGTTCCACTCTTGTCTTGGGTGGATCAAGTGGAAAAGAAAAGGGTGTGAAAGTAAGTGTGAAAGTAAGTGTGAAAGTTGGTGTGAGGTAAGTGCAGAAAGTGACAATATAGTGGGAGGGCACACACACACACACACACACACACACACACACACACACACACACACTAGTCCAGTTTAACTTCAAATTCTAAACTATTAATATAAAAAAAATAATATCAATAATAAAACAGTGTCCCATTATTCTCCCGGAAAGAAAACGGGATTAAAGAAAATGGGAATTAGTGAAAACAGAATTAAAGAAAACGATGATTTAGGAACACGATGATTAAAGAAAATGGGAATTAATGAAAACAGAATTAAAGAAAACGATGATTAAAGAAAATGGGAATAAAAGAAAACGGGAATTTAAAGAAACAGAAATGAAAGAAAACGGGAAGCGAATCACCTAAATCTATAACTGGTTAAGTAGAATTTCATCAGCAGGAGTAGAGCGCTTGTTGACACCTGCTTCTGCTCACTAATTATCGGAGTAATTACCTGGCTGTCAATATAATGAGGTGGTCATTAAGTCATTAACTGCTCTTGGGAGACGAGGAAGCTTTAAAAATTTATCCCCAGCTTAAACTGAAGATGTGTGTGTGTGTGTGTATTTGCGTGTATGTTAGTGTAGCCTATTGTATATATGTGTGTATGTATGTGTACAGGTGTGTGTATGTAAATGTGGCCAGGTGTGTGTGTGTGTGTATATGTATGTATGTATGTGTGTCCTGGTGTGTGTTTGTGTATGCATGTGTAAGTATAAAATATGTGCTTCTATCTATCTATCTATCTATCTATCTATCAAATCTACACCCATGTACTCAAAGACAGCCCTCGAACTAAGAGGTCTCCTAGGCGGTAAATTCAGCTCTTTAAGTCTTGGGGGGAGAAAAAGGAGGCAAACTCACCTAGCGATCAAGACTACGGGCGACTGAACCTTACGGGCTACCAACCACCCTGGCTAACAAGCTCATTAACTCACTAACGAGGAGCCGGTTTGCGCGAAATTTTGATTGCTAAGGTCCTCCTGGAACCCCCCCCCCTCCTTCCCTCTTTCCCCCCCCCCCCCCTCCTTCTCCCCCCCCCCTCCTCCCTCCTCTTTTATATCAGGGTTCTGTTTACGATTAAAGAATGGAAGTCGTTTCACATATTGGGTTTAAATCCGGTTAGTTGAGAGAGAGAGAGAGAGAGAGAGAGAAGAGAGAGAGAGAGAGAGAGAGAGAGAGAGAGAGAGAGAGAGAGAGAGAGAGATTATACCATTAACATCAAAACTTAAACACACTCTCTCTCTCTCTCTCTCTCTCTCTCTCTCTCTCTCCACGTGTGAGTGAGAGATAACCGACCTTAATCTCTCTTCAACTTTTAACATCTGACGTAAAGCTAATAGTTCTCCACATGAGTAGGGATGAGAGAGAGAGATAGAGAGAGAAATAAAGATAATGAAACACACACACACACACACACCTCACACACACACACACACACCTACCAGCCCAACACGCCAACACAATCGACCCCTGGAGATAGATATGCAAATTCTCATACGGGTGAGGAGAATTTGCCCTGAGATATCGCCAATAGGTTGATGTATTGAGAGCGACTGTGAGTGTTTGTCAGTCTGAGTCTTTACGGTAACTGAATGACGGGTGACGGGTGACGGGTGACGGGTGGCGGGTGACGGGTGGCGGGTGACGGGTGACGGGTGACGGGTGACGGGTGACGGGTGTAAAGTATATATTGTGATGTGGTGGAGAGTGAGTTCTGGGGTGATCCTTGTTGTATAGGGTGAAGGAGTGGGGAGAGAGGGAGGGGTGAAGGAGTGGGGAGAGAAGGAGGGGTGAAGGAGTGGGGAGAGAAGGAGGGGTGAAAGAGTGGGGAGAGAAGTAGGGGTGAAGGAGTGGCAGAGAGGGAGGGGTGAAGGAGTGGGGAGAGAGGGAGGGGTGAAGGAGTGGGAGAGAGGGAGGGGTGAAGGAGAGGGAGAGATGGAGGGGTGAAGGAGTGGGGAGAGATGGAAGAGAGATTAAAGGAGAGGAAGGGTAAGGAGAAGAGGGACTGATGGAGGATGAAGAAAGAGGGAAAGAGAGGGTGAGAGAGAGAGAGAGAGAGAGAGAGAGAGAGAGAGAGAGAGAGAGAGAGAGAGAGAGAGAGAGAGAGAGAGAGACACTAAAGCAACACAGACTAAAAATAAAGAGAAATATATACAGACAGAGACAGACAGACAGACAGAGACAGACAGATAGACAGACAGACAGACAGACAGAATGTTGCATATCTCGACTCCTGAGAGACAAAAGTCACCTCCGGAATATTTAAGAAATCTTTAGACTTATCTCACACACTGCTGAGACACCCTGCTGAGACACCCTGCTGAGACACCATGTTGGGACACCCTGTTGAAACACCCTGCTGAGACACACTGCTGAGACAACTGCTGAGACACCCTGTTGAGACACACTGCTGAGACACACTGCTGAAACACACTGCTGAGACACCCTGCTGAGACACCCTGTTGAGACACACTGCTGAGACACACTGCTGAGACACACTGCTAAGACACACTGCTGAGACACCCTGCTGAGACACCCTGTTGAGACACACTGCTGAGACACACTGCTGAGACACCCTGCTGAGACACACTGCTGAGACACCCTGTTGAGACACACTGCTGAGACAACTGCTGAGACAACTGCTGAGACACACTGCTGAGACACAATGCTGAGACACACTGCTAAAACACACCGCTGAGACACCCTGCTGAGACACCCTGTTGAGACACACTGCTGAGACAACTGCTGAGACAACTGCTGAGACACACTGCTGAGACACACTGCTGAGACACCCTGTTGAGACACACTGCTGAGACACCCTGCTGAGACACCCTGTTGAGACACACTGCTGAGACACCCTGCTGAGACACCCTGCTGAGACACCCTGCTAAGACACACTGCTGAGACACACTGCTGAGACACCCTGCTAAGACACACTGCTGAGACACACTGCTGAGACACACTGCTGAGACACACTGAGACACACTGCTGAGACACACTGCTGAGACACCCTGCTGAGACACACTGCTAAAACACACTGCTGAGACACCCTGCTGAGACACCCTGCTGAGACACACTGCTGAGACATATCCCAATTTTTTGTCTGTCTGTCTGTCTGTCATTTCCTTTAGCTTTCCTCTCTCTCTCTCTCTCTCTCTCTCTCTCTCTCTCTCTCTCTCTCTCTCTCTCTCTCTCACTATAATCCCAGCTTAAACTCACAGCAGGGACATTTTTCTTCTCCCAGGAAGCACAAAGACTTACCAACTCAGACCACGTATTCTTACCTCAGTAAAGTGGTGGGAATTCCCCTCTCGTACACCGCCTTGTCTTACCTGTGAAAAGAAACATTATTGAAGCTACGTTGGAATTTAGTTAATCGTATATACACACATACATACATACGTACATACATATATACGTACGTACATACATACATACATACATACATAGATACATACATAGAGCATGGGTATCAGGGATGGAAGTAGGGTTTGGATAAAAGGATAATTGTCGACGTCATCACAAGGTAAGACCAATCACCGGACGTAAAGCCCTCGTCTACTTCACGACCAATGATGGGATAGATATTGGTTGACGTCATAGAGAGAAAGACCCAATCACCACACTTAAAGCCCTCGTCTACTTCACGACCAATAAGGGGATAGATATTGGTTGACGTCATAGAGAGAAAGAACCAATCACCGAATGTAAAGCCCTCGTCATTACTTCACGACCAATGATGGGATAGATAGTGGTTGACGTCATAGAGAGAAAGAACCAATCACCACACTTAAAACCCTCGTCTACTTCACGACCAATAATGTGATAGATATTGGTTGACGTCATAGAGAGAAAGAACCAATCACCACACTTAAAACCCTCGTCTACTTCACGACCAATGATGGGATAGATAGTGGTTGACGTCATAGAGAGAAAGAACCAATCACCACACTTAAAACCCTCGTCTACTTCACGACCAATAATGTGATAGATAGTGGTTGACGTCATAGAGAGAAAGACCCAATCACCGGATGTAAAGCTCTCATACACGTTGAATCACCCGAATCACCTGTTTCTTGCCTCCAAACACACACACAGAAGAAAAACACCACTTGATACACAAAACACACACACACACACACACAGAAGAAAAACACCACTTGATACACAAAACACACACACACACACAGAAGAAAAACACCACTTGATACACAAAACACACACACACTCCAACGCTGTTTTTCCCTCCTCTTTATAACGCTAAGAAAGATCACCTGGGCGTTCGTTGACCACCAAAAAAAATAAAACAAAAAAAAACACCAGATATAGACGAGGAGTTGGTTGTTTTTTCTTGTTTACTTGAGTTGGGGCTTAATATTGACACTCCGTTTTCTGTGGCTGCTTCTTCTCTCCGCCATATTGTTTTTGTTAGCGTTTATCTAATTTCTTTTTATGTTTTATGTCGTTTGTGTTTTTCTTTATTCACTTATCTATCTATCTATCTATCTATATCATACCGCTACTTCCACCCTCTCTAATACCCCCCCACTCACCTCTCTCCTCCCTCCACTCTCCCCTCCACTCTCCCCTCCCTCCCACTCACCCCTCCACTCTCCCCTCCACTCTCCCCTCCACTCTCCCCTCCCTCCCACTCACCCCTCCACTCTCCCCTCCCTCCACTCTCCCCTCCCCTCTCCCCTCCCTCCACTCTCCCCTCCACTCTCCCCTCCACTCTCCCCTCCCTCCACTCTCCCCTCCACTCTCCCCTCCACTCACCCCTCCCTCCACTCTCCCCTCCACTCTCCCCTCCACTCACCCCTCCCTCCCACTCACCCCTCCACTCTCCCCTCCACTCTCCCCTCCCTCCACTCTCCCCTCCACTCTCCCTTCCACTCACCCCTCCCTCCCACTCACCCCTCCACTCTCCCCTCCACTCACCCCTCCCTCCCACTCACCCCTCCACTCACCCCTCCCTCCCACTCACCCCTCCACTCTCCCCTCCCTCCACTCTCCCCTTCACTCTCCCCTCCACTCACCCCTCCCTCCCACTCACCCCTCCACTCTCACCTCCACTCTCCCCTCCACTCACCCCTCCCTCCCACTCTCCCCTCCACTCACCTCTCCCTCCCACTCTCCCCTCCACTCACCCCTCCCTCCACTCACCCCTCCCTCCCACTCACCCCTCCACTCTCCCCTCCCTCCACTCTCCCCTCCACTCACCCCTCCCTCCCACTCACCCCTCCACTCTCCCCTCCACTCTCCCCTCCACTCACCCCTCCCTCCCACTCACCCCTCCACTCTCCCCTCCACTCACCCCTCCCTCCCACTCACCCCTCCACTCTCACAGGCCCCAAAATGTAGGATTAGCCGACTGTTATTATCTGAACTACCGTCTCTGTCCGTCCTTACCTCCGTCTCACCCTAATGGCACTTACCTTGGCACTATCCTTGGCACCCACTCTGGCACTATTCAAGGCACTATCCTTGGCACCAACCCTGGCACTATCCTTGGCACTAATCATGGCACTATCCTTGGCACCAACCCTGGCACTATCCTTGGTGCTATTCATGACACTCTCCTTAGCACCCACCCTGGCACTATCCTTGGTACTATTCATGGTACTATCCTTGGCACCCACTCTAGCACTATCCTTGGCACTAATCATGGCACTATCGTTGGCACCCACCCTGGCACCCCTCCATGACACCCTTCCTTGGCACCACTTTCTGATACTCTCCCTGGCACCCTCTTGGCACTCCCCCTGGTACTTTCCCTGGCACTCTTCCTTGCGTGTAATAGTGCCATTCCAGAACACAGTTGGCTCTCTGGCCAAATTATGAGCCCATTTTTTATAGTACTCATTTCAGCAATTGAGTCCGAGATGGTGGATGAGAGAGAGAGAGAGAGAGAGAGAGAGAGAGAGAGAGAGAGAGAGAGAGAGAGAGAGAGAGAGAGAGAGAGTAGGAGGAGACATAATAGAGACGAACAAACCAGAGAGAGAGAAAAAGAGACATACAAACAGACAGATAAAGAGAAAAATGCCAGAAGCCCAACGGAGAGAGAGAGAGAGAGAGAGAGAGAGAGAGAGAGAGAGAGAGAGAGAGAGAGAGAGCGAGAGAGAGAGAGAGAGAATCTGTTCACTACTGCCCAACATTGTGTCTGGATCAAACAGCAACAGTGCCAATTTCCATACTAAACTGATAGTGCCAGAGGTGCCACGTCCAGCTGACCCACCGTGTGTGTGTGTGTGTGTGTTTAAGGAATAATAAACCTCTCGTATCATAAACCAAACCTAACTTTACCTAACTTAACTAAACCTAACCTAACCTTGACCCACACACACACACACACACACACACACACACACACACACACACACACACACACGAGAGTTACTCCGGTGTCACACTAGATTGCCTCGTTGACGTGACAACTCCAGAATACACGACTTTCACCTCTTAAACACTGACGCTCAATAGTCACAGGGGCCGAGAACCCTTATATAAACACAGGGTAAGTCAACTCACATGCACCAGGATCCCCTCCCCACCCCACCTCCACATCCAACCACACCCTGTATAGCATGGTGTGGTACTTTACTCTCTAGATGTGAAGGATGTGACACGTAACACTGGTATGGTCTTTGGTCACGCTCCCTAAATGATCTAATTCTCTCATTCCAGGTCAAGTTGAGGTATTTTTCTCTTGGGAATTTATGTCACACTTAGAGGTTGACCTTGTTAGTAAAGGTTAGGTTAGGTCACACTTGGAGTCTCAGCTTGTTAGTAAAGGGTAAATTAGGTTAAACACGAAAGTTAACCTCATCTACAGAGGTTAAATTTATACTCTAGTGACTAATGGATAAACTAGGGATTAAACCTGACTAAACCAGATTAAACAAATATAAAACATTACTCTTTCACCCACACGTTGTTTAGCCAAACCTAACCTAACCTAACCCTCCACAACCCACCCACACGCTTAACCTCCAAATGGCGTGATATAACCTGACTTAACCTCAAAATGGCATCAAATATCGTAAATAAACCTCCAAAAATCACATATATAAACCAATACATTACCTCCAAAAAAAATACACACGTAACTTGACCTCCAAACACCAGACGCTACCTGACCTCCAAAGACCAGACGCTACCTGACCTCCAAAGACCATTATAGATCATTCACAGACCTCCAATCCTCACCGACCTCCACATACATATATAACCTCTCCCTCTCTCTAACCTCCAACTGCAACCCTGGTCCAACGAGAGGTCAAACCAAGACCTTGACCTCAATTGAGAACTCCCCCCTCCCACCCCCCACCACCCCCCCCACCAGGACACTAAAGAGGTACAGAAAACAACCATTACCCTGCTATTACGGTGGTGGGGGGAGGGGGGGGGAGGGGGAGAGGGGGGGGAGGGAAGAAGGGAAGAGTGAAGAGGGAGACAGAGAGGGAAGGGGAGGGTAGGGATGAAGGTGAATTGAGGGAGAGATGGGGGAAGGGGGAAGGGAGAAGGAAGCTGGAAGAGGAAGAAGGTGAGGAGGGAGAGGAATGAGAAGGACGAAGAAGGAAGGGGTAAAGAAATAGAGAGAGAGGAAAGGAGGGTAATGTGATGGTGGTGGAAAGCGGAACAGGGTAGAAGAAGGGAAGTAAGAAGAGAGAAGAGAGGTAGAGAAGATAATGGGGGAGGGAGGATTAGAAGAAGGGGGGGGGGGTGTTTACAAATTTTCTTATCCTTTGTTGTGGATTTTGATATAATCCAGGGATTAACTCTTACGTCTAATCCCTAGAGTAAGGTGGATTAGTGTAGTGAAGAAGGTGTCTTAACCCCTCGAGTATAATAGCTTAAGCCCTTACGTTGACACACACACACACACACACACACACACACACACACACACACACACACACACACACACACACACACATACAAAACCTAAATAAAAAAATAACTAAAATCCCAACGAAAAAAAAACGAGACCAAAAACATTTAAACAAATTAACAAAAAGAAAACAAACAAAACAACAATAAAACACAAACAAACACAAACAAACAAAACCAAACAAATACACAAAAACCTCACCATCTTCATATACAAAAAACAAAACAAAAAAAATCAAATTAAAACAAAAATTAAACCAAAATGAAAAAAAAAACACCAAATTCCTCCAACATTCCAAATTAACACAGATATTCAGGACATCAGCGACCTACCTTGTCCCCAGTGAGGTAATGCCGACTGACCTAACCCCAGGAGTCTGAGAATGACAGCCCATCCTTCATACACCCTACCTGACCACCACCAGCGAGAGGGAGTGAGAGGGATGAGAGGGTTGTGTGGGAGGGATGGGAGGGGAGTGGGAAGGAGTGAGAGGGGGAGAGTAAAGGATGAACTGGGAGAGGGACTGTGGAAGAGCAAATGGAGAATGACACACACACACACACACACACACACACACACACACACACACACACACACACACACACACACACACACACACACTCTGAATACATTAAACATACAGAAGACGACAAAAAACTAACCCACACCATTACAAGTACACTAGTAAAAAGTATTTACATAATATATACGCCAGTGAGGAGCCATCCTTCATGTCCTGGCTGAGTGAGCTTGGGGGGTACTTCCAACACAGGGCTACTTTTGGCATGGGGGTACTACTGACATGGGGGTACTTTTGACATGGGGGTACTTTTGACATGGGGGTACTTTTGACATGGGGGTACTTTTGGCATGGGGGTACTTTTGGCATGGGGGTACTTTTGGCATGGGGGTACTACTGACATGGGGCTACTTTTGGCATGGGGGTACTCCTGACATGGGGGTACTTTTGACATGGGGGTACTTTTGACATGGGGGTACTACTGGCATGGGGGTACTTTTGACATGGGGGTACTTTTGACATGGGGGTACTACTGACATGGGGGTACTTTTGGCATGGGGGTACTACTGACATGGGGCTACTTTTGGCATGGGGGTACTCCTGACATGGGGGTACTTTTGACATGGGGGTACTTTTGGCATGGGGGTACTTTTGGCATGGGGGTACTTTTGGCATGGGGGGTACTTCTGACATGGATACGTCTGCCACACAGGGATAACTCCTCGCACGTAGTTATGGGTCCCAGTTCCCCCCTTACCTGAGATAAGGTGAAGGCCAAGTGATGAGTGGCCCCTTGTGAGAGAGAGAGAGAGAGAGAGAGAGAGAGAGAGAGAGAGAGAGAGAGAGAGAGAGAGAGAGAGAGAGAGAGAGCAAAAACAATAATGAAAGATAAACAAGTGGAAACATACACACACACACAATTAAAGATATATTATTATTATTATTATTATTATTATTATTATTATTCCTCTCTCCCTTCCCTTCCAACCTTCAATCATCGTTTCCTCTCCTTATTCCTCCTTCTTTCACTCCCTCACTCCCTCTCTCTCCCTCTCTCCCTCACTCCCTCCCCCCCCCCCTCCTAAGGTAACAACCACTAGAAGGAAGAAATGGACTGAACATGTTAGTGACGTCATGAAGCCTTGGTGACGTCATCAAGCAAGCACCATTATACCACGCATTCACTTTAAGTTATTCGTTCAGGGTATAGTTATCTTCGTGTCTGTCTGTTTGTGTCTGTCAATTTGTCTGTCTATGTATACGACCTCCTCTCTCTCTCTCTCTCTCTCTCTCTCTCTCTCTCTCTCTCTCTCTCTCTCTCTCTCTCTCTCATCCCCACAATGGCCCCCACATTTCGTTAAGCGATTCTATGCCCTCAAAAATCAACAGTATATTCACAACAACGATCCATTATACTCCATTATACTCCTTTATACTCCATTATACTCCATTATACTCCTTTATACTCCTTTATACTCCATTATACTCCATTATACTCCATTATACTCATTTATACTCCTTTATACTCCATTATACTCCATTATAAGAGTATATTAAGTCATAGGTGGATCGGATATACTCATGGGGGAGATTCTTAGATGGATAATTAGATGGATAAATGGATAAAAAATGGCTATGTTTTAAGGAGTGTGCGTGTGGGGTGTGGGTCGGTGTAGTTATCCCTCGGTCCGGATCCGTTTTCTTTCAGTTTTTAGGTCTTTGTTTTTTATTGCCTCATAAAAACCTTCCATTAGCCTTCTGTCTCTTTTGTCTGTCTGTTTTCTTTGTCTGTCTGTCTGTCTGTCTGTCTATTTGTCTGTCTGTCTGTCTATCTGTCTGTTTATCTATCTGTCTGTCTGTCTGTTTATCTATCTGTCTGTCTATCTGTCTGTCTGTCTGTTTATCTATCTGTCTGTCTGTCTGTCTGTCTGTCTATCTGTCTGTCTGTCTGTCTGTCTCTATCCATTATTATTAGTAGTAGTGAATAACACGAACACCAATAAGAAGAACAGCAAGAACTAAGAACAAGGACAAGAACAAGAACAACAACATCAAGAACAAAACAAAAACAAGAAGAAGAAGAAGAAGAGGAGGAGGAGGAGGAGGAGGAGGAGGAGGAAGAAGAGGAGGAGGAGGAGGAAGACTAATACAAAGGTAAGAGGCGTCATTAGGCAGATAGGGAAGGTGATCAAGACAGGTAGTTCACACTCTATATGTAAGGTGGAGATAAGAGGAGGTAATTAGGGTCAGTGACACCTCTACTTGGTACCTGAGAGAGAGAGAGAGAGAGAGAGAGAGAGAGAGAGAGAGAGAGAGAGAGAGAGAGAGAGAGAGAGATAGAGAGGGAAGAAAGAGAAGGAATTTACACCTCTACTTAATTCCTGAGAGAGAGAGAATGGATACTGCTCTGTGTGTGTGTGTGTGTGTGTGTGTGTGTGTGTGTGTGTGTGTGTGTGTGTGTGTGTGTGTGTGTGTGTGTTACTACAAGTCTATTTTCACATAACATAATATTTGAAAAACAAAACTGAATAAACTCTTCAGTATTTTCTATCCAAATATCACTTATTAATTTAAATCACCTTCATTAAAAAAAATGTACAAAAAAAATTTAACTAAAATAATCAATGAAAAATTTCTCTTTTACTCTCTCACAGTATCAGACGTCATCACTCTCTCACAGTATCAGACGTCATCACTCTCTCACAGTATCAGACGTCATCACTCTCTCACAGTATCAGACGTCATCACTCTCTCACAGTAACAGACGTCATCACTCTCTCACAGTATCAGACGTCATCACTCTCTCACAGTATCAGACGTCATCACTCTCTCACAGTATCAGACGTCATCACTCTCTCACAGTATCAGACGTCATCACTCTCTCACAGTAACAGACGTCATCACTCTCTCACAGTATCAGACGTCATCACTCTCTCACAGTAACAGACGTCATCACTCTCTCACAGTAACAGACGTCATCACTCTCTCACAGTAACAGACGTCATCACTCTCTCACAGTAACAGACGTCATCACTCTCTCACAGTAACAGACGTCATCACTCTCTCACAGTAACAGACGTCATCACTCTCTCACAGTATCAGACGTCATCACTCTCTCACAGTAACAGACGTCATCACTCTCTCACAGTATCAGACGTCATCACTCTCTCACAGTAACAGACGTCATCACTCTCTCACAGTAACAGACGTCATCACTCTCTCACAGTAACAGACGTCATCACTCTCTCACAGTAACAGACGTCATCACTCTCTCACAGTAACAGACGTCATCACTCTCTCACAGTAACAGACGTCATCACTCTCTCACAGTAACAGACGTCATCACTCTCTCCCAGTAACACGTAACACTTTAACTTATGAGTCACAAGTGCTCGTGTGTTCCCTGTTATTCTCACCATGGAAAACACGTCATCAATATCACACTGACGCCTGCAGCTAACACTTACAGGGGCAATTTTTCACAAGAGGTGTAATAAATTCTCGTAGGGTGAGAAGGTCGAGTGGTTACCATACTCACTTCCTGTACTCTGAGTTCACTAGTTCGATCCCCCTGGTATAAATTAACCTAAAGATGATTGGCTAGCTATCTAACTACCTGGAAGTATAGTGTAGTGGATCATCATCAGGCTTACTACACTCATTATCAATACAAACTACCATTCCAAGGCCTTCAATTCCCACTGGGGGTGAAATTACTATACCTACCGTGATGTCATTAAAGGCTAAGACAATAACGCCATCACAGTCTAAGACACGTCGGTAACTACACACTGAACTCTTAAAAGGTATAAACAATCAAATTACAGGTAACACAATTCCTAATACCTGTACAGCCTTTAGAGCCCCCAACCACGACACAGGTAGTACAAGGTTCTCCTGTCGTGTACCTGTAATTACCGATAAAAGAGAAAAATATCAATTACCAGGTGAGGAGAAAATATGGCGTCTTATATACAAGTAATAGGGGAATTTTTTCTCACCTGAATATAATTACAGAGGAAGAATTTATTTAAAAATGTAAGTTTATATTTTTATATATATTTTTTTAATAAATTTTGGTTGTGTGTTTGTTTGTACGAGTTAAATAGGGAGTGTTTATTCTATTACATACATACATACATACTGTACACATACACACACACACATACATAGCTACACGTAGACGCATACCGACACACGCACACGTATTTCTATTTAATTCTATAACATAAATATTTTAACATTTTAATTAAGGTTAATAAATACATCAAAGTGAAGTTAGATTAAGTTAACACGAGACTGGACCAAGGTTGTGTAAAGGTCAGGTAGACAGACTGACAGAAAGACAGTAAAAACAGACAGACAGTAAGAGAAAGACAGTAAAAACAGACAGACAGTAAGAGAAAGACAGTAAAAACAGACAGACATAGAGACAGTAAAAACAGACAGACAGGCAGACAGTAAAAACAGACAGGAAAAACAGATAGATAGACAGACAGACAGACAGAAAAAAACAGACAGAAAGGAGACAAGAAAGAAAGAAAGAAAGAGAGAGAGAGAGAGAGAGAGAGAGAGAGAGAGAGAGAGAGAGAGAGAGAGAGAGAGAGAGAGAGAGAGAGAGAGAGAGAGAGAGAGAGAGAGAGAGAGAGAGAGAGAGAGAGAGAGAGATCACATTCCCTGGTAAACATAGTGGGATCGGTTCATTAGAGTTACTTCTTTTGGGGAGAGAAAAATATGAAAATAATTAAGTATTTTCTTTCAAAGGAGACAGACAGACAGACAGACTGAATAGTAACCCAATAAACTTCACAGACAGACAGACAGACAGACAGACAGACAGACAGACAGACAGAATAGTAACCCAATAAAATTCACAGACAGATAGACAGACAAAATTGCACTCCACTAACAGCCACACAAACAGACAGACAGACAAACAAAGAGAAAGACAGAATAGCACCCCACAGACAGACAGACAGACAGACTCCACTAACAGCCACATACAAGTCAGCTATAACAACATTACCTAAGTTAACAGACCAAGTTTCAGGTTCAGTGGCACGAATTACCAACACCCAAACAACCAAATGACTCCACCAAACTACTGACGAGCTGATCCTCTGTGTGTGTGTGTGTGTGTGTGTGTGTGTGTGTCCTCCCCTTCTCCCCTTCTCCCCTTCTCTCCTCCCAATCCCTCCTTCTTCCTCCCCTTTGTCATCCTCTCAGTACCCTTCCTCCTCCTTTTCCTCCCAGTTTTCTTCATCTCCCTTTCCACCCTTACATTCTTCCTCCCCTCCCTCTCCCACCCCCTCCCCTCCCCCCCCATCTCCTCTTCCCTCTCCCCAACACCCTCAGGCGGGAAGAGAAAATGAGGTCGTGTCTTCAAGGAAATTACTCCTAAAGGTCGTTACTTACCTACTCCCCTGAGGCTCTTGTCGACAATAAACAATAACAAAAATAAATAAAAAAATAAATAAATGATATAAAAATAACAGAAAATGAGACAAGGAATAAAAGAGGAGACTTAAATAATTATGAACGTGAAGAGAATCGTAAAAAAAATATGTATCATTTTCTTTCATTGTTTTTGTCCATTATGTCGTTGTGTTTTTGCGCTTATGGTGTGGGTTGAGGTGGGTAGGTTGATGGGGGTGTGTGGGTTGAGGTGGGTAGGTTAATGGGGGGTGTGTGGGTTGATGTGGGTAGGTTGATGGGGGGTGTGTGGGTTGAGGTGGGGAGGTTAATGGGGGTGTGGGTTGAGGTGGGTAGGTTGATGGGGGTGTGTGGGTTGAGGTGGGGAGGTTGATGGGGTGTGTGGGTTGAGGTGGGTAGGTTGATGGGGGTGTGTGGGTTGAGGTGGGGAGGTTGATGGGGTGTGTGGGTTGAGGTGGGGAGGTTGATGGGGGTGTGTGGGTTGAGGTGGGTAGGTTGATGGGGGTGTGTGGGTTGAGGTGGGGAGGTTGATGGGGGTGTGTGGGTTGAGGTGGGGAGGTTGATGGGGGTGTGTGGGTTGAGGTGGGGAGGTTGATGGGGGGTGTGTGGGTTGAGGTGGGGAGGTTGATGGGGGTGTGGGTTGAGGTGGGGATGTTGATGGGGGGTGTGGGTTGAGGTGGGTAGGTTGATGGGGGTGTGTGGGTTGAGGTGGGTAGGTTGATGGGGGTGTGTGGGTTGATGTGGGTAGGTTGATGGGGGGTGTGTGGGTTGAGGTAGGGAGGTTGATGGGGTGTGTTGGTTGAGGTGGGTAGGTTGATGGGGGTGTGTGGGTTGAGGTGGGGAGGTTGATGGGGGTGTGTGGGTTGAGGTGGGTAGGTTGATGGGGTGTGTGGGTTGAGGTGGGTAGGTTGATGGGGGTGTGTGGGTTGAGGTGGGTAGGTTGATGGGGGGTGTGTGGGTTGAGGTGGGGAGGTTGATGGGGGTGTGTGGGTTGAGGTGGGTAGGTTGATGGGGGTGTGTGGGTTGAGGTGGGGAGGTTGATGGGGGTGTGTGGGTTGAGGTGGGTAGGTTGATGGGGGTGTGTGGGTTGAGGTGGGGAGGTTGATGGGGTGTGTGGGTTGAGGTGGGTAGGTTGATGGGGTGTGTGGGTTGAGGTGGGTTGGTTGATGGGGTGTGTGGGTTGAGGTGGGGAGGTTGATGGGGTGTGTGGGTTGAGGTGGGTAGGTTGATGGGGTGTGTGGGTTGAGGTGGGTAGGTTGATGTGGTGTGTGGGTTGAGGTGGGTAGGTTGATGGGGTGTGTGGGTTGACGTGGGGAGAGAGGGAGGGTGTCTGGTGGTCATCTTGGGGAAACAAAAAGAGAATCTAGGGATATTTTTTGAGGGGGGGGGAAGGAGAGGTTAGGGTGATCTGTGTGTGTGTGTGTGTGTGTGTGTGTGTGTGTGTGTGTGTGTGTGTGTGTGTGTGTGTGTGTGTGTGTGTGTATGACATTATATTACCACACAGATAGTCTAAGAGTCTTGAAGCATAATATAGACAGACATTCAATAACCTAATAAGAGACATGCAGTTAACTAAACAGCCCTCTAGACAGACAGACAGACAGACAGACAGACAGACAGACAGACAGATGAAAAGACTAATAGATGCACCAAAAAAATTAAGAAAAACAATAAAAAACGTCATCTTTGTCTACATCTGTCCAGGAATTTGTAATTTAGAGTAATACAAGGGACGGGGGGGGACGGGGGGGGGGGTTAAATCTATTCCGAGTCAAAATTTGTATACTTGAATTTTTTATTAAATTTTTTGGAGGGAGAGAATCGTAATATGTTCTGTGTTTGAGTGAGCTTCTTTTTTCAGGTTTGTGTTGGTGTTTGTGAGAGTTTGTGTGTGTTTGTGTGTGTTTGTGAGAGTTTGTGTGTGTTTGTGAGAGTTTGTGTGTGTTTGTGTGTGTTTGTGAGAGTTTGTGTGTGTTTGTGAGAGTTTGTGTGTGTTTGTGTGTGTTTGTGAGAGTTTGTGTGTGTTTGTGAGAGTTTGTGTGTGTTTGTGAGAGTTTGTGTGTGTTTGTGAGAGTTTGTGTGTGTTTGTGTGTGTTTGTGAGAGTTTGTGTGTGTTTGTGTGTGTTTGTGAGTTTGTGAGAGTTTGTGTGTGTTTGTGAGAGTTTGTGTGTGTTTGTGAGAGTTTGTGTGTGTTTGTGTGTGTTTGTGAGAGTTTGTGTGTGTTTGTGTGTGTTTGTGAGTTTGTGAGAGTTTGTGTGTGTTTGTGAGAGTTTGTGTGTGTTTGTGAGAGTTTGTGAGAGTTTGCGTGTGTGTTTTTGTGTGTTTGTGAGTGAATTCTTTTTGGGGAGTATGATGATGATGATGATGATGATGATGATGATAATAATGAAAATAATAATGATGAATTTAATAGTATAATGTACAGAGTATCCCAGAAGAAGAAATATCAGACTATATTCTTTCTTCACCAATTTATTCATCATTTTATCTCTCATGTTTTAGGTAAATATAACTCAAGTCCTATAATCAAATATTAAACGACGGCCAGAATAACAATAAATAAATATCCTTCACTAAAAATCCTACAGTATCCTTCGTCAAGACTCAAAGAATGTTCAAAGGAAAGAGAGACCTCCTGAGACCCAACCTCCTTCCTTCCCTCCCTCCTTCCCTCCCTCTATCCTTCCTTCCTTCCCTCCCTCCTTCCCTCCCCCGTACACAGTGAGAATATTCAACTGGAGGAAGAAATTTTGAGTTAAATAATATTGTTAAATTAAACTCTACCGACTGACTAACTCCTCTTGGGTGACCTTGGCTGAGGAACTGTCCCCAAAAAGGTCACAACTGCTCCCCCAAAAAGGTCACTCAGTTCATAGCCACAGTCAAGAATTATAAGACTAACAGTATCTGGTCACAGGAGGATATTTTTCATAAGGGCTGTCACCATACACGTCAATGGCCAGACACAACCAACTGACAGTCGGAGGGAAAGGCTAACAGTTTGAGTAGGAATAGCCAATCTTAACACTGTGAGTCCCATAACTATCTGATAAACTACTCGGGTGTATGAGAGTTATTAGTTGACGTTTCAGCATCAAGAGGGATTATCTCAATACACTGTGTACAAAGATAAGCCGAGATAAGCCGAGATAAGCCGAGAAACATCCCTCAGCTGACACAAACACAGTTAAAGTTAAGTACATCTATTTTTTTTCCCCGTCTGTCAGCGTTTATCAATATCTGCTTGTCGTCGTGTTCAAGTTGAGCACAATAGACACACACACACACACACACACACACACACACACACACACACACACACACACACACACACACACACACACACACACACATTTATACAAGCACCCCAAGAGAGAGAGAAAAACAGAGACAGACAGACACAGAGACAAAGACATATACACATATTTACAGTAAGCACCACACTATAACACCCCCCCCACCCCCCCACATCCCCCACCCCCCCACCCCCACAGTATTGACAGCTGAATATATGTGTTGTGAAAGTAACACTATCGGGAGCAGTAACTTAACAGGACCCAGATGTGTTAGGTGTAAGAACGATCTCATTCTTCAATATATATCTCTCCCTCCTGAAGGATACCTGAAGGAGACCTGAAGGCTACCTGAAGGAGACCTGAAGAAGGATATATATACATCTTATCCTTGAATATATTGTTAATCGATACCTGGTAATTTGTCTTGTGTTTAAAAAAATATATATATGGGATATTAATCTGGTGGTGTATATACCTAAGAAAGTCGGGTGTTTATATATATATAGTCATATATACGTGGTTTATATGTGTGTGTGTATAGATATGCCATACAGATATGCTTACATATATGTTCTTTTACACCATACGAAATATGCCACCACTATACGAAATATGCCCTCACTATACGAAATATGCCCTCACTATACGAAATATGTCCCCACTATACGAAATATGCCCTCACTATACGAAATTAGCCCCCACTATACAAAATATACTCCCACTATACAAAATATGCCCCCAGTATACGAAATATGCCCCCAGTATACGAAATATGCCCCCAGTATACGAAATATGCCCCCAGTATACGAAATATGCCCCCAGTATACGAAATTAGCCCCCTAGTGTGTACAGATTCGTCTCAATGAATGCGAAATTACACCGTACCTAAAATTACACCCGACGCTTTTGTGCTAAAAATAATCGTCTTTGTGGAAGGATTTTTACAATGGAAGGTTACAGAAAAAAAAAAGGTCTTTTGAGCTCTTTTAACGCATCTAAAAAAAGTAGGCTGGCATGTTCACGCCTGCTGGGTGCTATTGTAGTAACATAGAAGATAAATTCATTAAAATTACGTCACGACAGAAGCTTTTACTTGTTACCGGGGAAAAAATATTTAATTGTAGTCGAGTTGCAGAAAATAATAACAACAACAACAACAACAACAGTAAAAACAACAAGAAAATCATCAACAAAAACAAACAAAAAACAAAAAAATAACAACAAAAACAACAACACCAAGAACAAAGTATGGACATGATTTAGTTGTGATGACAATAATTAATACCTCTGTTAAGTGTTCAAATAATGATCACGTTACTTGCTGTTCAAATCACTTCAGTCTTGCATTACAATACGTGCAATATGATAATTAATTTTTGCATGAGAAAACACCTGGAATTATTGGAATTATTCAGTTGTGGTGATAATGAGAACTGTCCTTAATTATTCAACAATTATATCCAAATATTGCATCTATACTTTTTTGGTCAACTTACAATATAAAAATTATATAATATTTTTTTTTATACAGAAAGTTACAAAAAATAATTAAAAAATTTCAGTTGTGATAAATAATTTAATATTTTACCTTATTCTGTGTAGGAAAGTATATAAAATATTATTATTAAGAGAAATAATTAAATTGTCTAGTTTATTTTATAGAGAACAGTAATAAAAAGTATTAAAGTATTTAAAGACGATATAAATTAGTGATACTTTTATTGACATGTAATATACAAATGCAAAATATAATTACTTTCAAACTATTTTATTTGCCTCTGAAAACACCAAAACTTTACTGAATAGATATTGGGATGATAGTGAGTCTTATGCGTTTGTGTTGAATTTGCAACAATATGGAGTTAAATTATTGCATGCAACTCTGAGTGTCGACAGTATAATTCATATTGCATCATAAATAACAGTGAAATTATTGAAAGTTGTCCATGATAATTGTAAGGACTGTATTTATTGACTGTGCAACCGGTGAAAGTTATTGACTGTGCAACCGGTGAAAGTTATTGACTGCGCAACCGGTGAAAGTTATTGACTGTGCAACCGGTGAAAGTTATTGACTGTGCAACCGGTGAAAGTTATTGACTGTGCAACCGGTGAAAAATATTAATTGTGCAACCATTGAGAAATATTGACTGTGCAACCATTGAGAAATATTGACTGTGCAACCATTGAGAAATATTGACTGTGCAACCATTGAGAAACATTGACTGTGCAACCACTGAGAAATATTGACTGTGCAACCATTGAGAAACATTGACTGTGCAACAATTGAGAAACATTGACTGTGCAACCACTGAGAAATATTGACTGTGCAACCATTGAGAAACATTGACTGTGCAACCATTGAGAAACATTGACTGTGCAACCATTGAGAAACATTGATTGTGCAACCATTGAGAAACATTGACTGTGCAACCATTGAGAAACATTGACTGTGCAACCATTGAGAAACACTGACTGTGCAACCAATGAAAATCATTAAAACTGGCCAACCATTGCAACATAAAGACCACTTACCACATATTGCAACATTGAACAAAAAACACCATTGCAAGCATTTACTTATGATGATTATGAGTGCAATATCTATCTCGTAACAATGCATGCAACATCTGAGTTCATTTTGCAACGTAATTTACCTAAAGAGTTATTGATACTAATCACTCTAGGTCATTACTGAGAGGTAGATTGATTGAGTGGAGAGCCATGAAGGTGTTAATTATCTC
>CAUDMG010003775.1:140000-145000 GCA_958450375.1 Homarus gammarus
GACCACGACAGACAGAGGTACTCTCGGTCCACCTGTCTCCATTACTGTCTATTGTTTAAGACGGGGCCGTATGTCTCAATTGCTGTCTTTCTTTACACTGGCTTCCCTTCTCTCTCTCTCTCTCTCTCTCTCTCTCTCTCTCTCTCTCTCTCTCTCTCTCTCTCTCTCTCTCTCTCTATCTATCTCAATTCTAGGGAAAAAACTAATTATATTGGGCTATATTCTTCCGGTTATGAGGGAAAATTGTCAGGTTATGGGATATGGTGTCCGGTTATGGGGAAAAATTGTCCGGTTTGGGCGAAAATTGTCCGTAAATTGAGAAAAATAATCCGGATATGTGAGAAAATTTGTCGGTATATTGAGGAAAATTATCCATTAAAAAATATTATCCGAATATAGGAAAAAAAATCATCCAGTTAATGAGAAAAATTATCCGGATATGAAAAAAACCCATCCGGTTATGGCCCAAAAGAGTTCCGGTTTCTGGGAATATTATCCAGTTTGGTATAGTCCGGATGAAAGGATATTAAGTGGATTCCTGTGTGAGATAGGAACCGGCCCTTGTACAGTGATGGGGGAAGTCCTCACATAGAAATACGTTCCTATCGCCTTGTCTTATTTCTTCCTGATATTGTTAGTGTCACGTTCTTCTTGTTCTTCTTCTTCTTCCTCCTATTCCTCTTCTTCTTCTTTTCCTTTCTTTTTCTTCTTCTTCTTCTTCCCCCTATTCCTCTTCTTCTTCTTTATTTTTCCTTTCTTTTTCTTTTTCTTCGTCTTCTTCTTCTTCTTCTTCTTCACTAACTCTCTCTCTCTCTCTCTCTCTCTCTCTCTCTCTCTCTCTCTCTCTCTCTCTCTCTCTCTCTCTCTCTCTCTCTCTCTCTCTCTCATCATATTATCAAGACCTTAAATTGTACAAAAATACCACGACACGTTACTAATTTATTCATGGGGAAATTTCTGAAATGATTCGAATTCAGTGAGACGAGTGGCAGTAGATATAGAAAATGGGAAGTAGGTCGAGGGTAGACTCATCGTCCCTCCAAAACACGTATTCCTATTGGTTGTCATGTGACTGCCCCCCTTAAAACGTGCTCTTTCATTGGCTATCAAGTGACTCACCCCCAAAACTCGCTCTCCCATTGGTTATCACCCCCCATAAGAAAACCAATCAAGACAGATCTACAAGAATCCCGGTTAAATGGAACAGACTCATCGATTGGCTGATTGGCTGAGCCGAGCAATATCCGCCATGGATTTAGGTGGGCCGGTGGACTAGGCACTCTGTTCTGATACCTGGAGGCGGTGGTTCGACTCCCACTAGTGAATTAAGGTTGGTTTAAATGGGGGGAAGGTTTTTAAGTATTCTGTTTGTTTGGGTAAGTGAGACTGAATAGGTGAATGAAAGAGACAGAAGGAGAGAGAGAGAGAAGGAGAGAAGGAGGGAGAGAGAAAGAGAAGGAGAGAAGGAGGGAGAGAGAGAAGGAGAGAATGAGAGAGAGATAAAGTAATAGAGAGAAATGGTCATACACAGACGTACACATACATACCACACATACACACACACCATATACATAGACGTACACATGAATACCACACACACATACATACACATTACCATACATACACGTACACATGAATACCATATACATACACACACACATATACACATAAATACCACACACATACATACACATTACCTTACACGTACACATGAACACCACATACACACACACAAACACCCCCCCCCCCCCCCCCCCCACAAACACACCATACCCAAGGCCATATTTTACGCCCATATTATCCTAAACTTTCTGGGTAAGACGTAAACATATTGTACATAACCCGGGTTTAATCTACGACCCGGAAATATTCTCTGAAACAGAAGAGAAGAATTTGATATCCTCCTTTTTGTTAAGTTCTGTTAAATATAGTAGCAACTTGGGCTGCCTGCTTCACCTTATCTCTGCTTATATTAATTATATATTCAATTTTTATTTTAATTTTGTTTTTTTGTTTTTTTTTATTATTAGTGTTATATTGTTTTATTTTATTTATTTATTTATTTGTTTTAATTTTATATTCAGATTTTATTTATATTTTTATTCATTTATTTTTGTTTTGTTTTTATTATTATTAATTTTAAATCCAGGTTTTATTTGTATTTATTTTTGTTAATTTATTTTACTTTTTAGTTTAATTTTGTCTCATTTTTATTCATTTTATATTCAGTTTTATTTATTTTTTTCGTTTTTTTATATTATTAATTTTATTCACGATTTTAATTGTTTTTATTTTATTCTATTTTGGATTTTCATATTTATATAATGATATTATTATTATTGTGTATTATTTTATATCTGGGGTCTCTTAGTACTGGGGTCTATTAGCACTGGGGTCTATTAGTACTGGGGTCTATTAGACAAATTACCTCAATTACTAGACCCAACCAGCAGGTACAGACCCCAGCTAGCCCCCAGACGCTACAGGCCCCAGCTAGCCCCCAGACGCTACAGGCCCCTCCCAGCCCCCGAACTCTGCAGACCCCTCCCAGCCCCCAAACTCTACAGACCCCTCCCAGCCCCCAAACTCTACAGACCCCTCCCAGCCCCCAAGCTCTACAGAACCCCCCTAGCCCCCAAACTCTACAGACCCCAACTAGCCCCCAAAGGGGATAATCTAATTCCCAGTACAAGTAGGAATTCATCTGATTGAATTTTCTCACCATTTAAAACTTTCTAAATTTTGTTTGGCGCAGTTAAAAACTTTCTAACACCTTTTGAAAATGGAATCTATTTACTGTACTGATGAAAGAGGGGGCGGAGGGGGGGTGAGGGTGATGGGGGAGGGGGAAAGAGGGGGATGGGGGTGAGGAGGTGAGGAGGATGGGGGAGGGGGGTGAGGAGGGGGATGGGGGAGGGTAAGGGGGTGAGGAGGGGAATGGGGGATGGGGGGTGAGGGGGTGAGAGGGATGGGTGAGAGGGTGAGGGGGTGAGAGGGAGGGGGTGATCCCTTCGTGTGAGAATTTCGGATAAAAAAATCGAGTGTGGGATTTTCCGATGTCCAGATTTTAGGTTATTAATGGGGATTTCGAGGAGTTCCTAGTTATCCAGATTTCAGATTATCGGGTAGAAATGATACCCCAAGCTCTCCGGATTGTGGATAATCGGGTAAATTTGACTCCCGTGGATACAACATCCCGATTAGAAGAGTAGATTTGAATCCTAAGTTGGGATTTATGGTAGTCCACAAAATCCGAACTTCAAATAAATCGAAAAGCATTAATGTTAGGACTTAAACCAAACGAGGATTACTAAATTAATCAACCAAATGTCTATCTATCTATCTATCTATCTATCTATATGTCAATCTATCTAACTATATCCAGCAGCTTAGCCCAGGATAGGCCAGGATAGCCTTCTCTCTACCCATCGTTTCTGTACCATGAAGTCGGATTGGATATTTATAATCGGATTAGGATTTACTTGTTAAACCGATGATTGGGAAAAGTTGCCAATTGTTGTTTATTTTGGCTCTCGTTACACATACACACATACATACATACATACATACATACATACAGTATATATGTATATGTATACGGGTGATTAGTCTCTCTCTCTCTCTCTCTCTCTCTCTCTCCGTTAACTTTGACTCCTTCCCTCCCATCTCCTTCCTTCCTTCCTCTCTCCCTTACTCTCACCACCACCCCTCCCTCCCACCCTCCCTCCCTCCCCTACCCTCCCCCCACCCACCCTCCCTCCCACCCACCCACCCACCACCCACCCACCCTCCCAAACCCACCACCCACCCACCCATCACACTAACACACATTGAACGCCCCAAACTACCGCTAAACTACGGTGATGAACTGCCCCCCCATCGTAACAAGCGGCTCCCATCATGGTACCATTAGTTCGTGTCCTGTTACGTCCACAGAAATGGTTCCTGTCAACTACCATTGTCTCCACTTCCTTGTTTATTGGTTATCTCTCTCTCTCCCTTGTTTATTGTGTCGCTTCTGCCTCCTGTTTATTGCGTCGTTTCTCTGCTTTTCCATAGTTTATTACGTGGTTTGTTTATATTCCATGTATGTATGTATGTATGTATGTATGTATGTATGTATGTATGTAAGAGAGAAACAGAAAGTGTGGAAGAAGAAGAAGAAATAAAAATAAATAAGAAAACGAAGAAGAAGAACCGAAACAAGAAGAAGAAGAAGAACAGCAACAACAAGAATAGGGTAGAAGAGAAGATATTGATGAAGATGGAATAAGAGTGTGAGAGGTGAAGGAAGAAGAAGGGAAGATGTGAGAGGTAGAGAGGGGGAGGATAATGGATTGAGAGAGAGAGAGAGAGAGAGAGAGAGAGAGAGAGAGAGAGAGAGAGAGAGAGAGAGAGAGAGAGAGAGAGAGAGAGAGAGAGACGTATAAAGAGAAAGACAGACAAACAGACAGACATAAAGACATACAGACAGACAGACAAAGCAGATTCAAAATTGGGTAGTGAAATAGTCCATGACCTCAAATACATTAAAATAGGGACAAAATTGGGTAGTAAAAATGAACTGAAACTGGAATGAAACTATACTTGAAATTGTGCTGAAATTATGGTAAAAATAGGTCAAAACTGTACTGAACTGAGTATTTATTACTGAAATTAACTGAAACTACAAAAATATCACAGAATTTTATTATTTATTCATTAGCATTTATATTAATTTTCATCATTTATGTAACTAAACGAAAACCAGTATTTTTCTTACACGAATTCTTAGTATTTATGTAATTCAGAAAATACCGGTATTTTTGGGCAATTAATTCTCGTCATTTACTTTGCCTTAAGGAGTACTCGTCTCCCAAGACACTGTCACCTTATCAACACCTTACTCTCATTAATTAGCAGGTGTGATGTCTCTCTCTCTCTCTCTCTCTCTCTCTCTCTCTCTCTCTCTCTCTCTTTATCTAGCTCTGTGTGTGTGTGTGTGTGTGTGTGTGTAAGAA
>CAUDMG010003775.1:150000-152500 GCA_958450375.1 Homarus gammarus
ACACTGACACACTGAAACACTGACACACTGACATACTGACATACTGAAACACTGAAACACTGAAACACTGAAACACTGACACACTGACACACTGACATACTGAAACACTGACACACTGAAACACTGACACACTGAAACACTGACACACTGACATACTGACATACTGAAACACTGAAACACTGACACACTGAAACACTGACACACTGACACACTGACATACTGAAACACTGACACACTGAAACACTGACACACTGACACACTGACACACTGAAACACTGACACACTGACACACTGACACACTGAAACACTGACACACTGACATACTGACACACTGACACACTGACATACTGAAACACTGACACACTGACATACTGACATACTGAAACACTGACACACTGACATACTGACACACTGACACACTGACACACTGAAACACTGACACACTGACACACTGACACACTGAAACACTGACACACTGACATACTGACACACTGACACACTGACATACTGACACACTGACATACTGACATACTGACACACTGACACACTGACACACTGACACACTGACACACTGAAACACTGAAACACCCACACAAACACCACCATAACATAACCCGGCCAAAAGCTTCTTCACGACCGATATTTAAAAGTTCACTTCACCGCCTCACTCCCCCTAAAACTAGAGATATGGGGGCAAGAACGTGCTATAAGCCAAGGTCAGGAGCATCGATAAATCGACCTAATATCAGGAGGTTAAGAAGGGTCAAAATATACCCAATGTTTATTATGTGGGATAGGACTGTTATGATTGATTATGTTGTGTATCTCTCTCTCTCTCTCTCTCTCTCTCTCTCTCTCTCTCTCTCTCTCTCTCTCTCTCTCTCTCTCTCTCTCTTCCTTCGTTCGTGTATTTACAGACGGAGATAAAAGTAACACAGTGATGAGAGTAGACGAGAAGGGAGAAAGGACGAGGAGAAAGCAACAAAAAAGAGAGAGAGTATTGGCAGAGAGATGAATAGACATTGGAAAGGTTGAAAGCAAAGTGAAAGGAGAGTGGGAGAGAAAGAGTGAGAGGGAGGGAAGGAGGGAGAGTGGGAGAGAAAGAGTGAGAGGGAGGGAAGGAGGGAGAGTGGTTGAGAGGGAAAGAGTGAGAGGGAGGGAAGGAGGGAGAGTGGGAGAGAAAGAGTGAGAGGGAGGAAAGGAGGGAGAGTGGATGAGAGGGAAAGAGTGAGAGGGAGGGAAGGAGGGAGAGTGGATGAGAGAGAAAGAGTGAGAGGGAGGGAAGGAGGGAGAGTGGATGAGAAAGAGTGAGAGGGAGGGAAGGAGGGAGAGTGGATGAGAGAGAAAGAGTGAGAGGGAGGGAAGGAGGGAGAGTGGGAGAGAAAGAGTGAGAGGGAGGGAAGGAGGGAGAGTGGTTGAGAGGGAAAGAGTGAGAGGGAGGGAAGGAGGGAGAGTAGATGAGAGGGTTATGTTGTTGGAGGTATTGATGATGGAGAGAGAGAGAGAGAGAGAGAGAGAATCTATCTATCTATCTATCTATCTATCTATCATCAACTATTACCACAACAACACAGAACCCGAAGGAGTTGACTTTCCATTCCTTCTAGGCCGTTGATGGTCTTTTTAGGGGAGGTCGCCAGGCGTTCCCGTTCGCCAGACCAGACGTAAATGAAATTGGGAAAAATTGGGAAGAGATTGGTGAGAGGGAGAGAGAAGAAATTGGGGTGGTGGTGGATAGATGGATATATGGATAGATGGATAAAATTTAGAATAGGATGTGGATAGTGGTGGTGGTGATATTAACACTAAATTCTATCCTCCTACTACCACTACCACTACCACTACCACTACCACTACCACCACCACTACCACACCTACCACTACCACCACTACCACCACTACCATCACCACCACTACCACACCTACCACTACCACCACTACCACCACTACCACCACTGCAAAACATCTTGGCCAGCATTGTCAAGGGAGGGAGAGAGTGCGCCCCACAATATCCCCCGGCTGATGAGCTTGGGGAGAGGGGAGAGGGGAGAGGGGAGGGAGAAGGGAGAGGGGAAGGGGGAGAGGAGAGGGAGGAGGGAGGTGTATTGGTGTCTTTGTTAAATGGTGGAAGGGGAGGAGGAGGAAGAGAGGGTTTGTGAGGAAGGAGAAGAGAGGGAGAGGAGGAAGGGATTTGTGAAGAGGGGGAGAAGGAGAGGGAAGAGGAAATGGAAGAGAGGGTAAGAAGAAGAATGGGAGGGGAGGAAGGGAAGGCTAAGGACAGAGAGACAGAAAGTGTCAAAAAAAAATATAACTCCCAACAAAATAATTCCTAACAATATTCAAAACAAATAAAGTTCACTAAAACTAATTAAATCCTCGTACTCAAAGGGACTAAAACCCAGAGTACACCAATTGACAGCAGGATGGACTGGGGGGCACCCTGGAGCAAGAACGAAAGACCTATAGGACGGGACTCGAGTGCTTTATCCACTACGCCACA
>CAUDMG010003775.1:157500-165000 GCA_958450375.1 Homarus gammarus
CTTTCTCTTCTCCCCATCTCCAGTAACATCCCCGTCCTTCCTCCTCTCCCCATCCCAAGTAATCTCCCCTTTCAATACCTCCTTCCTTTATTCTTCATCCTCTCCCCAACCCCAGTAATCTCCCCTTTCCCCCCCCCCCTCCTCTACCCACCCCTAGTAACCTCCCCTTCCCCTCTCGTCTCCTCGCCTTCCCCCTTCTCCTTCCCCAACCTCCCCCCTCTTTACCATCAATCTCTTCCTCCTCTCCTCTTTCCCTTCCTAACTCCCCCCTCCTCCTCCTCCTCCTCCTCCCATTCTCCCTCCTCCTCTTCCTCCTCTCTCCTCTCTCGTCTTTCATGTCTACTTCGTCTTCCTCTCCTCTATTCCTTCCTTCCTCCTCCTCCTCCTCCTCCTCCGTGTTTACTCATTCCTCTTCCATTTATCTCTTCACTCCTCCTCCTCCTTCTTTCTCCCATTCTCCTTTCCCTTATTCCATTCCCCCATTCATTCTCCTCCCATCTCTCCTTTAATCCTTCATCGGTAGTGAATAAGAAGAAGGATAAGGAGGAAGAGGATAATAAAGAGGAGAAAGAGGAGGGAGTGAAGGTAGAATGGATTGAGGAGGGATAGAAGGGAAGGAAAGGAAAGCATGGTAAAGGAAAGAAAGAAATAAAGATGGAAGAAGGAAATTAAAAGAAGAATAAGATGCATAAAGATAAAATAGAAGGAAAGAAAAAAGAAGAAAGTAGAAAATAGAGTACAAGGAAGGAAGGAAGGAAGGAAGGAAGGAAGGAAGGAAGGAAGGAAAGGAAGGAAGGAAGGAAGGAAGGAAGGAAGGAAGGAAGGAAGGAAGGAGAGATTCCTTCTTTGGTACAGAATAAAGAGAATCTATCCGCCTCTCCAAGGTGTTCGAGAATCAGACTATAATCCCTACTATCAGATACCTCTCCTAAGGTTCGACAGAGAGGGATGAGAGGGAGGGAGAGAGAGGGGGGGATAGGAGAGGAAAGGGGGGGGGGTCCTATAGGAGTCTCGGAGTTTAATCCTTTGGCTCTGACTTGGGACTGTTGAGACTCCCGTGGGCACTGATTTCCCTAGAGGCGTGTGGTAGGGGAGAGGGTATGAGAGGGGGGAGAGGGGGGAGAGGGGGAGGTGATATGTATGTGTGTGTGTGTGTGTGTGTGTGTGTGTGTGTGTGTGTGTGTGTGTGTGTGTGTTTGTGTTTTGGTTATAAATTAGATTATGTGATTATGTAATATTACCCTAATCACCTTTTCTTTCTCTCTCTCCTCTCTTTTTTCCTTCTTCCTTTATTTACGTTTCTCTTCTCTTTCTCCCCTATTTTCCTTATTCCCTTCTTTATAAATCCCCTCTTCCATTCCTTGTATTTCCCCTCTCTTTCCCCTATACTGTTTATTATTCCCTCTCTTTCCCCTATACTGTTTATTATTCCCTCTCTTTCCCTATACTGTTTATTATTCCCTCTCTTTCCCCTATACTGTTTATTATTCCCTCTCTTTCCCTTCTTTTCCCTCTCATTCCCTCTTTCCCTTCTCCCTTTCTCTTTTCCCTCCTCCCTTCTTTATTTCCCCTCTCTGCATCTCCTCTTTTAATTCTTCTCTTCTCTGTTTCCCCTCTTCCCCCTTATTAGATCTCCATCTTTTCCTTCTTCTCTTCTCCCTTCTTACCTCTCCACCTTCCATACATACATACATACATACATACATACATACATACATACATTAATTAATAAAAAAATATAGAGCATGTCCAGAGTAAATATTTTAAGGACTGTTACAAAGTGCCTGTCTGTCTGTCTGTCTGTCTGTCTGTTTGTCTGTCTGTCTGTCTGTTTGTTTGTCTGTCTGTCTGTCTGTCTGTCTGTCTGTCTGTCTGTCTGTTTTACTGGGCTTATCACAACCAAACTTCATCCAATTGTTCTTTACATTATACAGTTACTCTCTCTCTCTCTCTCTCTCTCTCTCTCTCTCTCTCTCTCTCTCTCTCTCTCTCTCTCTCTCTCTCTCTCTCTATCATCACCCAGTATCACCCATCTCTCCTCTTATTGGCCTTATCATCCAATATTTATAAACTATCATATAAATCTGGCCGAAATAGACAGATTATATTTTGGGCGGGAGATTACCGTAAATTTTGTCAGCTGATGGAAAAATCGGTCTCGCGGATCGTAAGTTCTCGTGGCTCGTGTGTTCTCGTGGGTTGTAAGTTCTCGTGGGTTGTAAGTTCTCGTGGTTCGTGTGTTCTCGTGGGATATAAGTTTTCGTAGATCGTAAGTTCCCGTGGCTCGTAATTTCTCGCAGATCGTAAGTGCTATTAAAACGAGGTCCTATATCTTACAGTTCTACTAAAACGAGGTCTAACAAGATATATCCAAGAATACCTTTAACAATCTCGTATATATTTATCCCTACAAAAATACAACACGGACCTACACCTCAAAATACATCAGGTTTATAGCCTTGAAAAAAAATACGGGACGTCAAGTGAATCATCGTATATCGAAGCGTATTTCCCCATAAGATGTCAGAACCTCACCTGAGATGCGTTCCAAGGGGGATATTTTCTCGCTAAAGCCAAGTAATTTAAGTTTTCAACACAACTAAGATAATTACATGCATAAATATTGGGGGGGGGGGGGAGGGGGTTAAGTAGACAGGTATGATGTGGCAGGTGAGCTTACTTTGGCTTTTAACACCTGGAGAGGATTTTTCTCATCAATATTGAATACCTGTCTGATGAGGTGTGTAGCTGCCTGTTGCATTAGCTTTTCCTCCCGGTCTTTAACTTATTCATTAATTATTTCTCTTTTATTTTTTCCACCACAACACAATGTTAGAATTAAAAGAAAATAATATGGAAATGAAATAAAGATCGTTAAATAATGTTAATTTACAACGAATTTACGAATACATCATCGTAAATCGAATCAACGTATATCGGGTAACAAAATCACTAACTTACAAAAATATACAACAAAATATATATAAAAACACCAAGCGGCAACTCTCCCATAGGTGATAGTTGCCGCTAAGTAAATATTACACAGGATAACATTAACCCGTGTGAAGGATCGTGTTCCAGCAGATGACAGCCTGAGGGAGAAACAGAAGGAGGAGGTGAAGGAGGAGGTGAAGGAGGAGGAGGAGGTGAAGGAGGAGGTGAAGGAGGAGAAGAAGGAGGAGGTGAAGGAGAAATTGTCTGAGAGAATTAACACCGATGAAAATAATGCCAACCTTCTGGTGAGGGAAATTTCTTGAGGGCAACTGCTAATTAATTCCCTGTTTAATTCATAGCCTCCAACCACACTGCTCTTATGATTTATATATTTTTTGGGGGGAGGAGGGAGGAAAGAATTTTTAGGGGAATTTTATATCCTCAGTGATTTACAAAACTATCACGTCATATCATTTACAGAGAATATAATACCAGACTAATTGTGAGGGTAAACTCTGGTAAATTCTGGTTGGGGGATTGCTAATTAATTCTTAGTTTAAATCATGAAGTGCCATTTTCAGGAGACATATTTGGGGATTTTTATTTTAATGCAATTCCACAACCTATAAAGAATTATTTCCTGAAGTAAAAATTCTGGGTATTTTTCTAAAGGGTTAATGGTGAGATGACGAAGAGAGAGAGAGAGAGAGAGAGAGAGAGAGAGAGAGAGAGAGAGAGAGAGAGAGAGATAAAATAGAGGGTTAGGAAGGAAGAATGAGGTAGAATGCGTAATTAACTTTAAGGGGGTGGGGGGGGGGGGGTAATTTGTTGTGTAGACGTCACGTTATATACTGTAGGTCAATATTACCGGTGCCTCTCTCTCTCTCTCTCTCTCTCTCTCTCTCTCTCTCTCTCTCTCTCTCTCTCTCTCTCTCTTGGCGTCTGTTAGGTTAGGTTAGGTTAGGTTAGGTTAGATTAACACCCCATCATTACTTCACCACTGAAGGATTTAGACATAATCTTCGGGACTCTCGGTGTTGTAACCCGGAAAAATACTTTCCAAAAATATAACACAACACGGAATTATGGTGAAACGAACCATAAAAAGGCTGGTGCTAGTGGTGCTAGTGGTGCTCTGTATACTGCCTACCACCTGTTGAGCTATATCTATCTATCTATCATCTATCTATCTATCTATCTATCTATCTATCAATCAATCTTTAACCCCCCCCCCCTCTCTCTCTTTCATATTTCAAAACAATCTTTTCAGTTCATCCTCAAACAATCTTTCTCCCATCCGATACAACCACAATATCTTCTACGGGGACTTGATGCTTACTCTACAAACAAAAGTAAACAGTATTAGGGCGGTTAAACTACGAGGTAATGTAAACAAAGCCAGAATGTTGACAAGGAGAGGGGAAGGACTGCCATTGAAGGTTCTGCCATCTAGAGGTCGAAATCAACGTAAGTGAAAGTCATTCCTTTGTTCTGGTGAAAGTAAGAGAGAGTGTGTGTGTGTGTGTGTGTGTGTGTGTGTGTGTGTGTGTGTGTGTGTGTGTGTGTGTGTTTGGTAATCTTTTGAAAGTAAAACAAATTAACGAGAAAGTTTGTTAGTGCCCTGTTTGTTATCTTGTGAAAGTAGGAGAAAGTAAAATGAAAGTGTATTAGTGAAGTGTATGTATATTAATCTGGTGAAAGTAAGAAAGAGTAAACTAAACATAAATAGAAAGCAAAAAAGAAAGTAAATAATAAAAACATTCGGTGAAAGCATCAGGAAGACAAACTAAAAAAGAAAGTCAGACCACTCTGTAACAACAACACGACAGAAAACAAGAAGAAAGTAAAACAACGTGTAAAAAGAAAGTCAGAAACAGCATTCCGTAACAACATCAAAAAGAGAAAGTTTGGATAAGTGTTCAATACTTTCTTCCTCAAACTTTTGAATATCTCGATCTGAAAATATAAAATTATAGTGTGGGAGAAAGTTTAAGGAAAGTAATCTCTCTAAAACTTTTGGGTGAAAACTGATATGGAAAGTCGATATTGTGTGTTATTGATGATTTTACATTTGTTTTTGTTATTTTTATTTGAGATTTGATATGTTGAGACAGATAGATAGACAGACAGACAGGCAGAGAGACAAACAGACAGACAGACAGACAGGAGAGAAAAATAAGAGCAACAGACAGAGACAGAGGTAGAATGAGAGAGAGAAACAGTGAAAAAGAAAGAAAGTAGGAACACAGACAGACAAAGACAGAACAAACAAACAAACAGACAGACAGACAAAGACAGTTACACAGACAGACAGACAGACAGACAGACAAGCTAACAAACAGATAAAAGCCTATCAGATACACACACACACACACACACACACACAGACAATCGATGGGTCTCTAATTTTCGACGTTTGGATATGAATGAACTGTCAGACAAACACAGACACAGCGATTTGTTTATTCCCCGTATCGAGTATATGATATGCTGGTCTGTCTACGCCTACTATCTAGTGGGGTACATAAGACTGTCTAACCTGTCTATTTTTACTGTCTAGTGGGGTAAATGTGTACATAAGACTGTCTACCTGTCTATTTTATCTGTCTAGTGGGGTAGATGGGTAGATAAGACTGTCTACCTGTCTATTTTAACTGTCTAGTGGGGTAGATGGGTAGATAAGACTGTCTACCTGTCTATTTTTACTGTCTAGTGGGGTAAATGTGTACATAAGACTGTCTACCTGTCTATTTCAACCACTTACTGAGTAGATAAGCATTTCAACATTTCTATTACTCATTTATTGGGTAGATGGACCTTTCTACTTGTCTATTTTACGTCTTACGAGTAGATATGACCTACTATCTAACTGTTTCTACCATCAATCATCTACTTCTACTTCTTACTTGGGTAGAAATAATAATCTATCACTCTACTGTTATCCCTTTCCACTGGTAGATGATCAATTCTTCTGTCTACTTGTGTTGACTCTCTCTCTCTCTCTCTCTCTCTCTCTCTCTCTCTCTCTCTCTCTCTCTCTCTCTCTCTCTCTCTCTCTCTCTCTCTCTCTCTCTCTCTCTCTCTCTCCACCCCTGTACCCTACCTTCACACACACCTCTCCCCTTCACAGTAATTAGCATACCTGCCTTAATAACTGAGGTGTTTCAATTAGTTATATTCACTTAATATATCACAGTTATAAATTTAAACTCACACCTTTATGTATGTATGTATGTATGTATGTATGTATGTATGTATGCATGTATGTATGTATGTATATATGTATGTATGTATGTAAGTATGTATGTATGTATGTATGTATGTTTGTATATATGTATGTATGTAGGTATGTATGTATGTATGCATGTATGTATGTATGTATGTAGAGAGAAGGGTGGGAAGAGAAAGTGGAAGGGGAGAAGGAGGAGGAGAGGAGGGAAAGGGAGGAGAGGTGGAAGAGGGGAGATAGGGATGGTGGGAGAAGGAGAGAAAGAGGAAGAGGACGAGGACGAGGAAGAGGACGAGGAAGAGGAAGAGGAAGATAAAGAGAAAGAAGAGGGAATGTTGTTTAGTTAATCTCCAGTGTATTGAGATGTTGAGTAAAGCCGGAGATTATCCCTCACTCTTTACTGAGAGAGAGAGAGAGAGATCTTACCCTCTCTCTCTCTCTCTCTCTCTCTCTCTCTCTCTCAATACGTTACCAAAAGACTTCTTCCTTGTAACCTTGAAAGGAATGTTTTCACTAAATTCTGCTTACTGCTTATGGTCTATTGAATGGTGGGAGGGGAAGAGAGTGGGAAGGAGAGGGAGCGGAGAGGGAGGGGAAGGGGAAAGGGGGAGGGGTAGGGAGTGGAGAGAGAGGGGAAGGGAGGAGGAAAAAGGGAGGAGGAAGAATGAGAGGAGTTAGTGGGGGGAGGGGTAGAGAGTGGGAAGGAGAGGGAGCGGAGAGGGAGGGGAGTGGGAGGGGGAAGGAGTGGGAGGGGAGTGGGAGGGGGAAGGAGTGGGAGGGGAGTGGAATGAGGAATTAGAGTCACAGATTCTTATTTTTACGATGACATATTATTATTATTATTATTATTATTATTATTATTATTATTATTATTATTATTATTATTATTATTATTATTATTTTTATTATTATTATTATTATTATCATTATTATTATTATTATTATTATTATTATTATTATTATTATTATTATTATTATTATTATTATTATTATTATTATTATTATTATTATTATTATTATTATTATTTTTTATTATTATTATTATTATTATTATCATTATTATTATTATTATTATTATTATTATTATTATTATTATTATTATTATTATTATTATTATTATTATTATTATTATTATTATTATTATTATTTTTATTATTATTATTATTATTATCATTATTATTATTATTATTATTATTATTATTATTATTATTATTATTATTATTATTATTATTATTATTATTATTATTATTATTATTATTACTATTATTATATATGGTGTTGTTGTTGTTGTTGTTATTATTTTCCTCTCACAACACATTCAAATCTCAATGAGTCTC
>CAUDMG010003775.1:172500-180000 GCA_958450375.1 Homarus gammarus
CACACACACACACACACACACACACACACACACACACACACACACACACACACACATAGCTAACCTAAATAACGAGACTAAAAAATCATTACCTTCGTTAAACAGCAATTTCATAGAACCTCGTTAACCCAACTAACCCACGTTAATCAGCTCACCAACCTCGTTAATCCGACTACCCACGTTAATCAGTTCACCAACCCCGTTAAACCAACTACCTACGATAATCAGCTCACCAACCTCGTTAATCCGACTACCTACGTTGAACAGCTAACCAACCTCGTTAAACCAACTACCCACGTTAATCAGCTCACCAATATCAATCTCTAAATAACTCAGTTGGAGACGTTATTTGAGCAACACACAGAGAGCACAGGCGGGGGAGCTAATTAGTTCAGACTGAATAATATAAAAGTAAGTAAAATTAATAATATTTTTTTCGTCTTAACAAATCTAGACAAATTTGTTTTTCAAGATTTTTGTTTTGGCTATAGCGTCATTGAGAGAGAGAGAGAGAGAGAGAGAGAGAGAGAGAGAGAGAGAGAGAGAGAGAGAGAGAGAGAGAACAACAACCCAGCCAGACTTTCCTCAACAATTTCAAGAAAGTGTGAAGAAATTTGTGCACCTTAAATGATGATAATTTTATGGTGCTGGATGTGTGGCCTCTGCTTGGCTATCCTTAATGGGCTATATGAGACCTGGGGACAAGGTGACTGGGGGTAAGCAGGAGTGAGGAGAAGGAGGGATGAGGGAAGGAGGAAGGTAAGAGAGAGAGAAGAGAAAGTAGGGAGGGGTGAGAGGATGAGAGAGATAAGGGGAGAAGAGGAGAGGAGGATGAGAATGAGGGAAGGAGAAGAGGAACAGTATGGAGGGAAGAAAGGAGGAGGATAATGAGAGGGAGATAGAAAATAGAAACAAGGAAGGAAAGGAAGAGGGAGACAAAAATAAACGTTGGAAAATGCTAAAAAAAAAGAGACGAAGGGTTTTGGCAAGCCTATCGAAACAATAGGAATGGCAGTGTTCATTCTGGAAATCATCGATCACTCTCAAGTACACTTACCTGTTTCCTACGTCACGCCAGGTAGGTCATTACGTTTATCTTACCTGGAAAATGAGAGATAATAATTAGTAATATAATGATGGAAATATTATTGGTGTTTATATATACATACAGACATAAATACATACATACATACATACATACATAAATACATACATACATTCATACATACATACATACATACATACATACATACATACATACATACATACATACATACATACATACATACATACATACATACATACATACAGAGCAAGAAAATATAAACAAATTATCAGACATACACTTATACACACAAACAAATACACACATACACACAATAAACAAACAAACAAACAATTAAATTACCACAAGAAACACAAACAAAATAAATCAAGTCCATCGAAGGAAAAAAAAACAAGAACAAGACTCAAACAACTATTAATTAATTACATCATTAATTAATTATATTTAACGATACACACAGGATTTAAATAACAGCTGGCAACCCCCTCCCTTACCCCCCCCCCCCCTCCACTCCTCTCCCCCACCCTCCTCCCCACTCCCCACCTCTTCCTCCTCCTTACCCTCTCCCACCCTCACCGATCCTCCTCCCCACCCCCCCCCCCACATCTCCTTCGCCATTCTCCACTATTCTCCACCATTCTCCACCATTCTCCACCATTCTCCCTCAACCAACCCCCAACTCACCGCTCAGACAGTGATAAAATTCGCGGAGATTAATGTTCGCGGTCCCAATATATCGCCAAATTTGCATATTGGCTTCTCGCTGATAAGAAGAATGCGCCCTCGCGAAAATAAGGTCTAATTTGCCTGGATAAACGGACTGAGTTATCTGGAACAGTAAATCGTGGTTTTCATTGGTCGGATCTGAAGCAACATTGCTCTTCTGGTTAATTTAGCAACACTGGACATAATGTGGATTTGGCAACAATGAGTATAACGAAAAAATGCATCTTACGAATTAGTAAAAAATCGATCTTAACCAGATTACGAAAACATAAAACTTACGAACGTTTTTCAAAATCTATCTTAAAGTTGCTATCCTTACTAAAACATTTACGATAAAAGACAAAAACACGAGCCCTTCAGAATCAAGCATTTAACCCAAGCATCCTTACATCAGCAACTACGACAAAAAGAAAAAAATTACCAAGCCTTTATGAAGCCAATTGTTAGGTTAGGTTCGGTTAGGTTAGGCTAGATTAGGTTAGGTTAGATTAGGTTAGGTTAGGCTAGGTTAGGTTAGGTTAGGTTAGGTTAGGTTAGGCTAGGTTAGGTTAGGTAAGGTTAGGTTAGGTTAGGTTAGATTAGGTTAGGTTAGGTTAGGTTAGGTTAGGTTAGGTAAGGTTAGGTTAGGTTAGGTTAGATTAGGTTAGGTTAGGTTAGGTTAGGTTAGGTTAGGTTAGGTTCCTGATGCCTCCCCTACACAACGTTAACACAGTTCTAGAGCATCGTGTAGAGAGTTTGTTTAACAGTTGTATTAAAGGTTATGTGAAGGAGAGATGAGTGTGGACCATTGTTAGTGGAGTGGGGTTATTAATGAGGGTGAGAGGGGAGATGAGGGGGCAGAGAGGAGGGGTAGTAGGAGGAGGGACGGTCAGAATAGAGACGGGAGAAGGTGGATGATGAGGGGGAGATGGAGGAGAAGCGGAGGTGAGGGGAGAGAAGGCTGTAGGAGAGGGAGGAGGAGGGTAGGAGGTAGGTAAATAAGATTAACGAGAAAAGGAAGATGAGGGGGAGAAAAGAGGTGAGGAGGAAGGAAAGGGGGAGGAAGAAGGTGAATTAGATTAAAGAGAGGAGGAAGGAGGGGAGGAAGGGGGGAGAGGAAGATGGGGTACGTATAAATGAATGAGGGTTGAGGGGAAGGAGGAGTAATGGGGAAAAGGAAGGGGGGAGAAGTAAGGGGGAGAAGGAAGGGGGGAGAAGGAAGGGGGGAGAAGGAAGGAGGGAGAAGATTAAGATTAAAGAGAAGAGGAATTTCTTCTTTTTCTTCTTCTTCTTCTTCTTCAATTATTACTATCACTTTATTATTATTATTATTTTTATTATTATTATTATTCGTAGTAGTAGTAGTAGTAGTAGTAGTAGTAGTAGTAGTAGTAGTAGTAGTAGTAGTAGTAGTATCATCTCTCTCTCTCTCTCTCTCTCTCTCTCTCTCTCTCTCTCTCTCTCTCTCTCTCTCTCTCTCTCTCCCCTCTCACTACCCCTCTCCCCTCTCACTACCCCTCTCCCCTTTCACTACCCCTCTCCGCACAGGTCACGAGCCACCCCCGCTAAGCACCTGCTCGGAACATCAGTCAGTGTTGCCAGGATAAAATTAGACCTTTATCAGAATAATAGAGTTGGAAAATCCCAATATGGTGTAATCTATCGTAGACCATCTGTGACTCGGGGAAATTTAGGGTGCCTTAAATTGCCTAAAATAATACCTAAAATACCAAAAAAGAATACATAAGGTTAAAAACTTTGATATTATTTACAATTAACTTAAAATTTTAACTATTAGAAAATACCTAAATTTGAGGATAATTTAATCTACCATACGCCATGCTTTAATGATCTTAGGTACCTTAAAGAACCCCCAAAAAATCCTAATACCTAAAAATAACTTAAATTACCTTTAAAAAATGTGGAGTAGAGTTCCCGGGCGTTTGGTTACTTGAGGCAATATATTAACGTCATGCCTCATATCACGGGTCAAGAGCTGGGCTAGGGAGGTCAGGGAGGGTAAGATTCTGTACACTCTATATCAGCTGATTCAGATGTAAACATATACAGAAGCACGTGGACCTCCCTCTCCAATCATTAAGGTAGTGAATGGGAGGAACTAGTCAGCTGAGTCAGATGTAAACATAAACAGAAGCACGTGGAACTCCCTCTCCAATCATTAAGGTAGTGAATGGGAGGAACAAGTCAGCTGATTCAGATGTAAACAAACAGAAGCACGTGGACCTCCCTCTCCAATCATTAAGGTAGTGAATGGGAGGAACTAGTCAGCTGATTCAGATGTAAACATAAACAGAAGCACGTGGAACTCCCTCTCCAATCATTAAGGTAGTGAATGGGAGGAACAAGTCAGCTGATTCAGATGTAAACAAACAGAAGCACGTGGACCTCCCTCTCCAATCATTAAGGTAGTGAATGGGAGGAACTAGTCAGCTGATTCACAACAGCCTCAAATAAATGAATGGCCAGGACAAAACAGCTGATCGGGAGATAAACAAAAGCACGTCGTTGGCTCCTCAAAGCGTCGTAAAATTATAGTATATAATATTTTTTTCTTTTCCCTAACAAACATTGGTTACTCCAACTACCTAAATGGCTTCTGGTAATCACTGCGGCTCTCAATTACTTCGATTGGTCGGCTCCTCAACCCCTCTAGGTGGGGGGGGGGGGGGTGGGGGCAGACCATCTTGGGGCGATACATTAAGGTGGATTAGTTTTTTTTTTCATTCCTTGGCACTGTCTGTCTGTCTGTCTGTCTGTCTGTCTGTCTGTCTGTCTGTCTGTCTGTCTCTTGTGTGTATGTATTGTGTATGTGTTACGAATCCTAAAGCACTGTAAGTCTTATTCTGAAACGTTTTGTTTAATACACACACACACACACACACACAGACATACACACCATCACTACCACCACCACTATCACCACCACCACCACCACCACCACTACCACCACGACCAACACCACCACCACTACCACCACCACCACTACCCCCACCACCACCACCATCAACATCATCACCACTACCCCCACCACCACCACCACCACCACCACCCCCACCACCACCACCACTACCCCCACCATCATCACCTCATACTAGGGCCAGATAACAGCCTTCACTCTCCCACAGCGATCAGTCCTCAGTGTGTCCGCCAGGGTGAGCGCCGGAAGGGAGGAAGTTTATGAATGAAAGATATTAAGTTACGCTTGACTGAACCCAATAGTAAACAAATGACTGTCAACACGCGCAAGATGTCAGTGAAGGGGGGGGAGGGGAGATGGCTGCTAGGGTTGAGAGAGAGAGAGAGAGAGAGAGAGAGAGAGAGAGAGAGAGAGAGAGAGAGAGAGAGAGTAGGTTGAATGGAAAAATGGACAAATGGATAGACAGAAGGTTAAGTGAGAAAATTATACGCACACACACACACACACACACACACACACACACACACACACACACACACACACACACACACACACACAATAAGTCACATTTTTTCAGACGACAATATTTACCTCCTCGTTCCCTCCTCCTCCTCCTCCTCCTCCTCCTCCTCCTCCTCTGTTCCCCCTCTTCCTCCTCCTCCTCCTCCTCCTCTGTCCCCCCCTCTTCCTCCTCCCTCGGGACCACAAACAGGTGCCATCGACCGGTGTTGAGTGTGATTGGGCAGAAGCTTTTCCTTATAAACGAGGTATCTTTGTGGCCGCTGACAGCCGACTGATACATAATTACCTTCTACATCCTGGTGTGTGTGAGAGAGAGAGAGAGAGAGAGAGAGAGAGAGAGAGAGAGAGAGAGAGAGAGAGAGAGAGAGAGAGAGAGAGAGAGAGAGAGAGAGAGAGATCCAGGCATAACGAGAAACCCCATTATCACACACACACACACACACACACACACACACACACACACACACACACACACACACACGAACCCTCTCTCACTCGTTTTCTAACCATAAAAATTCGACACAGACACAAAAAAAGCCAAAAAAAAATTATTATTATTATTATTATTATTATTATTATTATTATTATTATTATTATTATTATTATTATTATTCCCAAATCAACAAGAAAATATTAGAAAAAAAAATTCCTCACAACATTTCTTTCTCAAAACCTTAAATCTTTTGCCATTTTCTTGCTCCTTATTGGCTAACGGAAGACTTCTCGTCCACCAATAACGACTTCCTGTTATTTTTCTAGTTCGTTCATTGGTTCTTATTCTCGATCGTCATTTGTGATTTATGAAGTGTTAATATCTCGTGTGTGTTTGTGTGTGTTTGGATGTGTGTGTGTGTGTTTGGGTGTGTGTGTGTGTGTGTGTGTGTGTGTGTGTGTGTGTGTGTGTGTGTGTGTGTGTGTGTGTGTGTGTATGTGTGTGTGTGTGTGTGTGTGTTTATTTGTATGTGTAAGTATTACTATGTATGAATGCAGATATATTGAACTGTGTCTTGTGTATAAATCTGTATAATGCTCTCTCTCTCTCTCTCTCTCTCTCTCTCTCTCTCTCTCTCTCTCTCTCTCTCTCTCTCTCTCTCTCTCTCTCTCTCTCTCTCTCTCTCTCATTTGCAGGAATTCAGGTTTAAATGTATCTCACAGTCAGGGTACAAACAGATGTCAAATTCTCGTTCCAAATTGACAGGATTGGATTCCATTGCAAGGTGTTGAACCATATTGCAAGGCGTTGAACCGTATTATAAGGTGTTGAACCGTATTGTAAGGTTGTTGAACCGTATTGTAAGGTGTTGAACCGTATTGTAAGGTGTTGAACCGTATTGTAAGGTGTTGAACCGTATTGTAAGGTGTTGAACTGTATTGTAAGGTGTTGAACCGTATTGTAAGTTGTTGAACCGTATTGTAAGATGTTGAACCGTATTGTAAGGTGTTGAACCGTATTGTTAGGTGTTGAACCATATTGCAAGGTTCTAAATCGTACTGCAAGATGCTGAACCGTATTACAATATGCTAAATCGTATTGCAATATGCTGAACCGTATTGCAAATAGTGTTGCAAGGAGATGTACCAAGTTGCAAGATATTGAAACATGTAGCAAAGTGCAATAACTGTTTAGTAAGGTGTTAAATGTGATAACTCATGTTGCAAGGAGTTGAATCGTGTTGCAGCGTTCTGAGCTCTAATGGACTAATCCTGTATCACACTGTATCATGCTGTATCACGCTTAATGGCTGTATTTTGTATTATAATGCGTCTGGCAATATTGCAATTATAAGCTGTTGCCGTAAATTATAATATATATCTCTCTCTCTCTCTCTCTCTCTCCCTCCTCTCTCTCTCTCTCTCTCTCTCTCTCTCTCTCTCTCTCTCTCTCTAATTTCCTGCTTACCTATTTATCATTTCACCTCTATCCATCTATCTATCTATCTACCTACCTATCTATCTATCTATCGAGCCATCCACCCACCCACCCACCCACCAACCCACTCAGCCACCCACCCACCCACCCAGCCACTCTGCATGATAAAAACTTCATCTCTTCATAACTCACAAAATTTCCGGATTCTGTAGACGAGTCAAATAATTTTTTTTTTTTTTTTATTTTTTTTTTTTTGCTTGAGAAGGAAGACGGGATTGTTGTTGTTGTTGTTGTTGTTGTTGTTGTTGTTGTTGGAGATAGTAGTTGCCCCTCCAGCCCCCCCGGCCCCTCAAATCCCCCCCCCTGCCCATCCTTGTTCCCCCTCCTGCCCCCCCCTAA
>CAUDMG010003775.1:187500-190000 GCA_958450375.1 Homarus gammarus
GTTTGTGTCTATGTCTGTCGTGAAGGTAAGAATGTGTCTGAATGTGGACCTAAACAGCTGATGGTGTATGTTGTAACGTGTATGGGGACAATGTCAACAAACGCACGTGGAGGGAGGCTGCTACCTGACGTCATAGATCAGCTGATGAGTTTGTTTACATATGGTGGATCAACTCTCTCGTTCCCAGACATTTTTACGTAAATTATTTCACTGACGTTCTGTTGCGTATACAGACATGAAACAGCAATCAAAGGGTGAAATTAACAGACATAGGAAAGAGAAATTGATGGAATTTAATAACTTTTACCGAACCATTTGGAATGATTTATTAAAACGCGGGAAAATTATGAAGAAAAATCAGTTTATTTTCTATATTTCTTCTTTTTTTCGATTCTTCTTCTTTTATTATTCATCTTTATACATTTTTTCTCATTATTATTTATTTTCTGCCTCTTCGGTCAGGAACAAAGAGACATCAAGAACTTAAGTAATTACACGGGACATCAAAAGTTGAGCCGTGTAGGTAGCCTGTTATAGTAATCGTGTACACATGGGGGGGGCTTTGATGATTTACTTACACAGACACACACAAACACTCATACACACACACACACACACGCACATCCTTTCCCCATCTTTCCCATTCCCCAAACCTATTTTCCTCTTACCCCTTTCCCTTCCTACTCTTCCTCAATCTTCCTCTCCCATTCCCTCTCCGCCATTCCCAAATACCCCCATACCTTCCCACTACCCCTTCCCTCCCCACCCCACCTCCAACACACCTCACTACCCCCCTCTCCTTCCCCCACTCCTCCCCACCCCCCCTCCTTCCCCCACTCCTCCCCACCCCCTTCAACACACAAGAAATATGAAGAAACTGGCGGCAGACAATGAACCATGTAGCCCCCTCCCTTCCCTCCCCCTCCCCTTCCCCCCCCCTCCCCTTCCCCCCCCCCCTTCCCTCTGCCCCCCCCCCCCACCCCGTCACCCTGAAGGCATCTAAGAACAGAACATTTAAGGTGGGATACGTCGGCACCAACTACCTTCATTTCTTATCCTCTGTCTGTCTGTCTGTCTGTCTGTCTGTCTGTCTGTGTGTGTGTGTGTGTGTGTGTGTGTGTGTGTGTGTGTGTGTCTGTCTGTCTGTGTGTGTGTCTGTGTGTGTGTGTGTGTGTGTGTGTGTGTGTTCTAAAGGATCCAAAAAAAAAAAAAAATACTAGCAGACAAAAACCCACCTCATTAAAACCCAGAATAAAAACCCAGAATAAAAAAAGACCTTAAGACAAAAACCCTGTAGACAATTTCCTGTCAGACAGCACCACACACCATGAATATCACTTACACCCCCGCACCCTCCCTAAGACCCTATTAGAGAGGCCAACAGTCGCCTCAGTAGGTCTATATAAGTTGAGGTCCTACTCCTACCTCCCTACCTCCTCCTGTTTCGCGAGGTCCTGTCTGTAGGTGTAGGTATAAGTCCTTCGTCACAAACAGATATATACATACATACGCTCACACACACATGATCAAACTCACACAGATACATATATACTGTACACACACACTCATATAAACTGTCTCCCACACACACTCTCCCCCCCCCCCCACAATACACTTGAATTCTCTTAAAATCTTCAATTCAAAATATGACCCAAATTCCCGAAAGAGAAAAAAGAAAAAAGATTCGAATAATGTTTCAAAGCTTTGAATTTCCCAGCATCAACTCTAATGAAATACAATTCAAAGCTTCGAAGAGTCCGGCTTGTATCATACTTCAGAGGATTCATTTGTTCCCCAAGTTCGATTCCAATGTGTTTCAATTATAACTTAAAAAAAAAGATTAGATTTGAATTCTGTTTAAATGGGATTTGATTCTCCTTATTAAAATTCTAATGATATGTAGGTCATTATAGGACTAACATTCTCACATGTAGGTCATTATAGGACTATCATTCTCACATGTAGGTCATTATAGGACTATCATTCTCACATGTAGGTCATTATAGGACTATCATTCTCACATGTAGGTCATTATAAGTCTATCATCCTCACATGTAGGTCATTATACATCTATCATTCTCACATGTCGGTCATTATAGGACTATCATTCTCACATGTAGGTCATTATAAGTCTTTCTCACATGTAGGTCATTATAAGTCTTTCTCACATGTAGGTCATTATACATCTATCATTCTCACATATCGATCATTATAGGACTATCATTCTCACATGTAGGTCATTATACATATATCATTCTCACATTTATCTCAACTTCTTTTCCTCATCATCTATCATTCTTACATAATATTGTCTATTCATCTATCATTCACACATCTATCTATTTCCTCAAAGGATGAGAGCTAAGGTACTTTCTAAAATTGTTTTCACTTCCCAAAACATAAGATATTCCCCCATGAATTTAACCTTAAAATAAAAAAACAAGTAATTTTTTTTAATAATTTTTTGCAATCTACACCGCTTCTCATCACGGTTCGATGC
>CAUDMG010003775.1:195000-210000 GCA_958450375.1 Homarus gammarus
GGTGGATAGTCAGGATATTAAAAGATAAACCACACACCCACACTTACTAACACACACACACACACACACACACCAGAAGTTAGTCCCGTCTTGGCATATCTACTTACAAACAAACAAACACCCTGATAATTTATGTTGCAACTTCTGCAGTAAAGATGCAACATGACAAAAAGTTTCTTGTAAGCCATGAATAATTATTTTTGTGAGAACTGGACAGATGTGGGGCTGTAGTAGCAGTAGGGGAGGTGGATACCAGTGAAGTAAATAAGATTCGAAGGTCCATTACGACAGAACAACAGCACGGCCAAAGTGATAAGTTGCAGCAACTGTTGCTGCAAGTACCAGAGAATTTGAAAAAAAAGTAGCTATAGCGCAGGAGGTGGGCGTCTCGAACTGGTTAACTACGTTACCGGTAAGGGCAAATGGTTTCAGTCTCAATAAACAAGAATTTACAGATGCCAATGCTCTAAGGTACGGTAGGCCAGTAAAAGGTTTGCCCTCCCAATGCGTGTGTGGCTCTTCCTATGACGTCGATCACGCCATGGTGTGCAAGAAAGGGGGCTTCATATGCATGAGGCATGACAAAGTAAGGGATCTCACAGCAAATATGTTGAAGGAAATCTGCCGTGATGTCAGAGTAGAACCGACCCTCCTTCCATTGGTCGGTGAGAATTTCCAACATAGGACTTCAAACACATCCAACGAAGCCCGTGTTGACGTCAGTGCTCGAGGATTCTGGACGCAGGGACAGCGAGCCTTCTCCGACAACAGGATTTGTGAACCCATGGCCGCATGTCACCTTAACTTAGCTCTCGATGCTGCACACAGGAGGAACGAGAACGACAAGATAAGGGAATACGGGGAGAGAATTCAGAACGTTGATCAAGGCAGCTTCACTCCTCTAGTGTTCACAACCTCTGGTGGGATGGGACCAAGTGCAAGATGCTTCTACGCCAGACTCGCGGAGGTGATATCCGAACAGAAGCAACAGCCCAGAAGTTTCGTTCCAGCCTGGATGAGATGTCGACTGTCTTTCTCTCTCCTTCGGTCGGCTTTGCTCTGCCTCAGGGGAACGAGAGCTTCTGCCCCTACTCCGACAACTGCTGCAGATATTGACTATGAGGCAACAGTCACTGAATGCCGCATAGATCTGCGGCTGAACTAACTCAACACAGCTAGGATAGCTTCTTATGTATTAGGATATTTAATATTAAGGTAATAAAGTGGTGGCGAAGGTGTGGCTATTGGGGAGGCTGGAGGCCATTTAATAAAAAAAAGTAGTAGTAGTAGTCACCATTACCACCATCACTACCACTACTACCACCACCACTACCACTACTACCACCATCACTACCACTACTACCACCACCACTACCACTACTACCACCATCACTACCACTACTACCACCACCACCACCACAATTATCCTACACAATGGCTACACCACATTTTTTTCACCAACAGTCAACGAACCGACCAAAAATTCCTTTGATTTTTGTGAACTAAAAAATTTGTTATTGTTAAAAAAAAATCCCCCATGTAATACTGTCCTCTGTGTCACTCACTGTAGTTATATTGGTAACACTGTATGATGATCTGGCAATACTGTCATGAAATTTAACAGGAGTGTGGTAATGATTTGGCAACACTATTTTAATATTCGGTGTGACATTTTATTATTGGCAACACTTGTAATCTCGTTTGGCAATACTGTATTTATTATTGCACTACATTCCATTATGGTTTTGGTAACACTGTTAAAATTAGGTTAGCGTTAGGTTATAATTATTGGTAACACTGTATTATTGTTACGGGTTGAACGCTATTCATGGTAAAATGATACACACACACACACACACACACACACACACACACACACACACACACACACGCACGCACACACACACACACACACACACACACACACACACACACGCGCACACACACACACACACACACACACACACACACACACACACACACACACAGGGTCGCGTAAATGTCACACACGCTGTCTAGCACTTCAAAACACATTCCAATATTGCCCCTCGTCATGAGTGGGGCAATTTGACAGTCTCTTGACAGTCTCTTGAAAACTGTCAGCCAGTCAATAGCCGCTGTATACAGTCTATTTACACCTGACTGTAAAAATACCAGTTACATTAGACTTAAGGTATTGTAGTGGCGATATATAAGGTATCGTAGTGGTGATATTTGAGGTATCGTAGAAGAACATGTAAGGTATCGTAGAACATGTAAGGTATCGTAGAAGAACATGTAAGGTATCGTAGAAGAACATGTAAGGTATCGTAGAACATGTAAGGTATCGTAGAAGAACATGTAAGGTATCGTAGAGGAATATAAGCGATTGGACATAAGGATTAGCTGATTAGTTCCTACGATTTACTTACTGCCTTACGATTAATTAGACACGGTGATTAGATATGGTGATTAGATATGGTGATTAGATATGGTGATTAGATATGGTGATTAGATATGGTGATTAGGCTATGGTGATTGGGTAGAGACTGGCCATTCTTCAACACACCAGTTATAAAAATCACAGGTCATCAGATCGACAATAACAAGACGCAATAACATTCGGGAGGAGAAGAAAAGATGACGATAGTAGTTGTCATTTTTCATGATTAGAATTATTATACGTCAACAATACTCCTCTCTCTCTCTCTCTCTCTCTCTCTCTCTCTCTCTCTCTCTCTCTCTACTTTCTCTCAGCTTTCTGGTAATAATAATTGACTGGGAGAAAATTATTATTATTATTATTATTATTATTATTATTATTATTATTATTATTATTATTATTACACAAACAACTTCATTACCAACAAACAAACCAAAAAAATAAATAAAAAAAAATAAAAAACAAACGAATAAAAACATTAAAAACACGTCATTAATTTTTTTTTTATGGTGGAATTTGAAAATATATTATTATTCGTCTGTACGTAAATGGCATGTTAATCTTGTCCCCTTTTTTCCGGGAAACTTTAACAATTATGTGCAAATTTTTATTCCATAGTGGGTGGATGGAGGGGAGGGTGGGGGGAAAGGGGAGGGTGGGGGGTGGGGGGGGGAGGGGGAGGATGGGGAGGAGGGGAGGGTGGGTAGGAGGGGAGGGGGAGGAAGGGAAGGGGACGAAAAACAGATATTGGGAAGAGAAGAGATATGGGAATGTGAGGTAAGAGGAGGGGAAGGGGAGGAGGAGAGAATCAGAGGAGAGGGAGAAAGGGGAAGGAAATTAAGATGGTGGGGGAGGGGGAAGAGGAGAAAGAAGGAAGAGGAGGAAGAAGAGGAGGGAGGTGTTAGAGAGGGGCGGAAATTAAGAGAATCCATCACCCATAAACTCTCTCTCTCTCTCTCTCTCTCTCTCTCTCTCTCTCTCTCTCTCTCTCTCTCTCTCCTCCTCTTCATCATCTTCTCTTCCTGTTATCCCTTCCTCTTTACTCATTCCTTCGTCCATTATTATTATCATTATTATTAATCATTATTTACTTATTTAGACCCTCGCGTGACGTCATCAGTCCCCAAGGAAAAACAAAACTAAAAAAAAAAAATAATAAAAAAAATAAAAATAAAATACTAATTATTTTTTCCCCTCAACCTAACCTAACCTAACCTAACCTAACCTAACCTAACCACTTTTCATTCAAGGTCTATCGATTTTTTTTTTATATATTAATTCCTAGTTGGTGTTCAGCCCTGCTAGTGACCCTCTCTTCAACTCTTGCTATTTATCAAGCCTTTCCCCCCTCTCGTTATTCTTACACGCCTATTATTTAGTGCTATTATTCTCCTAGTTTTATGTGAGGTTAGTTTGAGTACGATTGTGTCATTACCTAGAGTACGATGGTTGGTTGAGTACGATGACTTGTTGATTACGTTGGTTTGGTGAGTATAATGACCTTTATATATTGAGCATGATAGATAGATAGATAGATAACTAGATAGCTATGAACACCTCCCTCAGTACACTACATCCACACCGCCTGTGAATCTCCCTTGGTAACACACAGGTCCCTAACTACCACCGACCATTGAACGACTATAACCCCTACGTAACAATGACCTCCAGATAATAGTGCGCTAATTACCCTCTTAATTACCCTTACCGTGGGGGGGTGCAAGGGGGATGGGAGGGGGGTAATTACAGTCACTGGGGTGTAATTTAACGTTATGTTTACAAGTAGTGACCTGGTTTCACCCCTCCCTAGTCTTATTGTGGGGAGGGGAAGGGAGGGGGGAGGAAGGAGAGGGGAAGGGAGGGGGGAGGAAGGAGAGGGGAAAGGAGGTGAAAAGGGAGGAAGGAAGAGGAGAGGGAGAGGAATTGTGACTATTAATTTTCCATGTGTGTGTGTGTGTGTGTGTGTGTGTGTGTGCAGATGATTTTGTGACTTCCTGTATACATTCCAGAGACATTCCAGAAATCCCAGTGACATTCTAGGAATATTCCAATAACATTCCAGACATTCCAAACATTCTAGACAGTAAAAAAAACATTCCAGATATTCAAGGGATATTCCAGGAACATTTCAGACACATTCCTAACATTCCAGGAATATTTTACACATTTCTAAGATTCCAGGAACATTTCAAACACATTCCTAACATTCCAGGAATATTTTACACATTTCTAAGATTCCAGGAACATTTCAGAAACATTCCTAACATTCCAGGAACATTTCAGAAACATTCCTAACATTCCAGGAACATTTCAGACACATTCCTAACATTCCAGGAACATTTCAAACACATTCCTAACATTCCAGGAACATTTCAGACACATTCCTAACATTCCAGGAATATTTTACACATTTCTAAGATTCCAGGAACATTTCAGAAACATTCCTAACATTCCAGGAACATTTCAGAAACATTCCTACTTCCAGACTTTCAGACACATTCCTAACATTCCAGGAACATTTCAAACACATTCCTAACATTCCAGGAACATTTCAGACACATTCCTAACATTCCAGGAACATTTTAGAAACATTCCTAACATTCCAGGAACATTCCAGTGCCTATGTTTACGTTCCAGGAAGGTCTCAGTGTTTATAGAGAGCCGTAACTTTCATCCCGCCTTCCAGGATAACCCTCCTTCCTTCCCTCCTTCCCTTCCTCCTTCTCTCCCTCCCTTCTCTACCCTCCTTCCTTCCCTCCTTCCCTTCACCCTTCTTTCCCTCCCGCCTCTACCCTCCTTCCCTCCCTCCCTCCTTCCCTCATCTAACCACCTTTCCTTCAGTTCCTCAGTTCCTTTCCACCCTTCCTTCATTCCTTCTCTAGCTCCTTCCCTCCCTCCTTACCTCCCTCCCTTCCATACCATCCTCTCAATCCTCCCCTCCCTAACCTCCCCTTCCCCTCTCCCCCTCCCTCCCCTTCCCCTCCCCTTCTCCTCCCTCCCCTTTATGTACCTGTCTGAACCTTCCGCTTACTTATGTATAGAGATAAAGGAAGAGAGGACATAGAATAGAAGAGGAGAAGAGAGGAGAAGAGACCAACTGACACCCTATACAGCTGACACCCTAAGCAGCTGACACCCTATACAGCTAACACCCTATACAGCTAACACCCTATACAGCTGACACCCTATACAGCTGACACCCTGTACAGCTGACACCCTAAGCAGCTGACACCCTATACAGCTAACACCCTATACAGCTGACACCCTATACAGTTGACACCCAATACAGCTGACACCCTATACCACTGACACCCAATACAGCTAACACCCAATACAGCTGACACCCTAAGCAGCTGACACCCTATACAGCTGACACCCTATACAGCTGACACCCAATACAGCTAACATCCTATACAGCTGACACCCTATACAGCTGACACCCAATACAGCTAACATCCTATACAGCTGACACCCTATACAGCTGACACCCAATACAGCTAACACCCTATACAGCTGACCTTCAACAGCTGACGGTGACAGAGGAGGTTAATAAGGTGCAACAGAGGGGGGGGGGGGAGAGTCAGCTGGGTGCGAGGCGGAAAGTTTATGCCCAACAGTCTGAAGTTAATCCACACCACCTCTGACCCTGGTGCTGACTGGTGCTGACTCTGGTGCTGACTGGTGCTGACCCTGGTGCTGACTGGTGCTGACTGGTGCTGATTGGTGCTGACTCTGGTGCTAACTGGGGCTGACTCTGAATCAAACTGGTACTAATTCTGATTCTGACTGATTCTGACTCTAATTCTGAACACACACACACACACACACACACACACACACACACACACACACACACACACACACATCAGACTCAATACAACAATAGCGAATGACGTCATAACAAACACTTACTCCATACAACAGTGACGTATGTACAAAACACTAATTGTTTACTTGTTTTAAAAGTCCACAATATTGTTTTCAATTAACAGGAAAAAAAAATAATGGGCTGGCAACTGAATCAGATAACAGAGTTCCCAATGTGGAGTTCTCGTCCTGTTGAATTATATACGCGTGTGTGTGTGTGTGTGTTTACGTACCTACACACACATACACACACATGTATACATTAAACACTAAACCATGAATGCACAAGAAGATAATCAGCTATTAAACCAAATTGGATAACACGGCCCCAATACCCCCATAACTTATTATAAACACGAAACTACAGTAATAATAATAAAAAAAAATTGAAGCGTGTTTGAGAAATATTTAAAAATATTCCCAAAATAATTAAAAAGTAACAAAAAATAATTAAAAAATACTAAAAAATAAAAATACCCCTAAAAACAAATAAAAATACCCCCCCCCCCCCACCCACCCCCCCTAATAATAATTTCTTCGTATTAAAATATTAAAATTCCTAAAACCTTAACTTATAAACGGACAACTTTTTTTTACACCTGAAAAAATATATAACTTCACTAACGAAGAGATTTTGCCCTAAGGAAAAAAAAAAAAAAAGGAAAAAAACTCACCTGTAATTAAGTTCTGATAGGGAAGAAAAAATTAGGTATAATCTGCCTTGTCATCGGAATGTTGGGAATTTTTTTTTTTTTTCGAGGTTTTGGGAAGAAATTATACAGTGTCGGAATTGTCACGGGAAAATTTTATGGCATTAAGAGCTTTAGAGAGGGTGATGGGTGGGACAGACAGACAGACAGACAGACAGACAGACAGATAGATAGATAGACAGATAGATAGACAGATAGACACAGAGAAATCGAGAGACAGACAGACAGACAGACAGACAGACAGAATGACAGACAGAAATCGACAGACAGACAGACAGATAGACAGCTAGACAGACAGACAGAACACAGAATGACAGACAGAAATCGACAGACAGACAGACAGACAGACACAGAGAAATCGAGAGACAGACAGACAGACAGCCAGACAGAATGACAGACAGAAATCGACAGACAGACAGACAGACAAACAGACAGATAGATAGATAGACAGATAGATAGACAGATAGACACAGAGAAATCGAGAGACAGACAGACAGACAGACAGACAGACAGAATGACAGACAGAAATCGACAGACAGACAGGACAGATAGACAGCTAGACAGACAGACAGAACACAGAATGACAGACAGAAATCGACAGACAGACAGACAGACAGACACAGAGAAATCGAGAGACAGACAGACAGACAGCCAGACAGAATGACAGACAGAAATCGACAGACAGACAGACAGACAAACAGACAGATAGATAGATAGACAGATAGATAGACAGATAGACACAGAGAAATCGAGAGACAGACAGACAGACAGACAGACAGACAGAATGACAGACAGAAATCGACAGACAGACAGACAGATAGACAGCTAGACAGACAGACAGAACACAGAATGACAGACAGAAATCGACAGACAGACAGACAGACAGACACAGAGAAATCGAGAGACAGACAGACAGACAGCCAGACAGAATGACAGACAGAAATCGACAGACAGACAGACAGACAAACAGACAGATAGATAGATAGACAGATAGATAGACAGATAGACACAGAGAAATCGAGAGACAGACAGACAGACAGACAGACAGACAGAATGACAGACAGAAATCGACAGACAGACAGACAGATAGACAGCTAGACAGACAGACAGAACACAGAATGACAGACAGAAATCGACAGACAGACAGACAGACAGACACAGAGAAATCGAGAGACAGACAGACAGACAGCCAGACAGAATGACAGACAGAAATCGACAGACAGACAGACAGACAGACAGACAGAATACATGCCCTACTTGCACATATATACACACGTGTACATTAAATTTAAAACACATTGAATAACAACTAAAAAAAAAAATTCCTTATAATTTTAAAAGTAACACATGAATATATTTCTACAGTAGATATGTATTAAAGGGAATTATAATACATATATATACATAATACATATGACTCAAGAGTTCAGAGTTCAGTACCTTTATCTTACGAACCCGAGGTTAAAGGGTTCGAATCCCTCTAAAGACAACTCAATGGTTCAAAGGTTGACATCTTTACCTTATACATCAATATATCGCTATATATAAATTAAGCTTAAAGTCATCTATTTCTGTCAGCTTAAGTCATCGATTTTTGTCAGCTTAAACTATCGACTGAAGTGGCTCTCTCTCTCTCTCTCTCTCTCTCTCTCTCTCTCTCTCTCTCTCTCTCTCTCTCTCTCTCTCTCTCTCTCTCCCACTCACCCTCCCTCTCACTTTCCCTCTCACACTCACCCTCCCTCTCACTTTCCCTCTCACACTCACCCTCCCTCTCACTTTCCCTCTCCCACTCACCCTCCCTCTCACTTTCCCTCTCCCACTCACCCTCCCTCTCACTTTCCCTCTCACACTCACCCTCCCTCTCACTTTCCCTCTCACACTCACCCTCCCTCTCACTTTCCCTCTCACACTCACCCTCCCTCTCACTTTCCCTCTCACACTCACCCTCACACTCACCCTCCCTCTCATCAACAGGCCAAAAGTTCCATCGTTGGTGAGAGTTACAGGTCACTTCACCACTATGCTGTTACTGGCACCTGAGAGAGAGAGAGAGAGAGAGAGAGAGAGAGAGAGAGAGAGAGAGAGAGAGAGAGAGAGAGAAAAGAAAGAGAATAAGAGAAAGAAAGACAGAAACGGAGGAGAAGGAGAGAGAAAAATGAGAGATAAACAGAGAAGGGGTAAAGACAGATAAATGAAGAGCAATGAAAGAGAAATAAAAGAAAGAAAAAAAAGCAAGAGATTTGGATAAAGAGAGACTGAGAGAGAGAGAGAAAAAATAAGAAAGGTGAGAAAAAGAGAGAGAGAAAGAGAGATACAGAGAAAGAAGAGAGACTGAGACACATACAAAAAATTAATAAAAATAAACACATAAAATCACAAAAAAAAATACCAAAACAAAATTTTTTTTATATAAACATCAAAATTAAATAACCTTAAAAAATAACAAAAATAACAGCGTAAATAACTTGATACTTTGGGAAAAAAAATTAATTAAAAATAACTCAATTACAAAACATCATCTACACCTAATACAAATTATTTTATGTAATTTTTTTTCAGTCAAAGTTACGTAAAGTTTCGGTATTTTTTATCTAATTACTCTAAAGTTAAAAGTATTGTTAGTATTTTAAATATATACTTTCAACTATTTGTTACTTTCTTGGTGTTTACTCTCAAAAGTATATAAAGTTTTATTTTACATCAATATAAATTCAACTTTGTAAATAAATTAGTGGATTTATTAAAACAAAGTATATATACTTTTTTGACAAATAAATGATTATATGAAACATTACTACCAAAATATATACACTTTTTCGAAATATATAACATCTTACGAATTCTCTAAACAAAAAGTATGAATATTTTTGCTATAAATCATGCTAATGATTCTCTGTGCAAAAGTATAAATATTTTCGCTAAACACCACATATTATCGACTCCCTCTGCGAAAACTCCACATGCAAAATATATATAAACTTTTAACATGCCAGAAACGCTATAAATATTTTTACAGATATCAGATAAGTCTCTACTGAGTGTCCATCTAAAATAACAAAACTTTTAAAACTTTTTGGCCACACACGACAGTTACTGTATATATTTCCCATGCAAAATATATAATTATACTTCAGTAAACTATATAATACGAGACATAGTTTTTTCTCTATATATTATAATAAACTTTTTGGACAATTACCACAACTTTCTTAAAAAGTATATAAACTTTTACGTCTTATGGCCTTCTTATACAAAAAATATATTACTTTTTCGATATACTAGACAAATCTTGGAGTTCATTTCTCTAAAAAAAATACTTTCGAAAATACTATTAAACAGCCAATATCCTCAAGAATTGGTTCTAAGGATGCAAATTTTAGCTCCTGTCTTCCGCCAAATTAAACGTCAAATCCTCCGCCAAATTAAACTTCAAATCCTCCGCCAAAATAAATCTTAGCAGCCCTACCGAAGCAGTTTTTTAACTTCAATCCATCGCCAAAATTACTTCTAACTCCTTCGCCAAAGTAAATTTTACCCCCGTGTCGTCCGCCAAAGTTTAAAGGAACTTTGGTCGAAGGTTCAGAAAGCAACAACTAACTTCATAATTTGGGGGAAAAAAGTGGTATGCTGGCGGATGCAATTAGGGCCATTTAAGGCGGTTTTCCCACACAAAACCTGCTTAACGTCCAGACCTGCCAAGCGGAACAGGCTGATGAGGGAGGGAGGAGAGAAATAATAATAATAATAATAATAATAATAATAATAATAATAATAATAATAATAAGAATAATAATAATAAAATAATAATAATAATAATAATAATAATAACAATAATAATAATAATAATAATATAATAATAATATAATAATAATAATAAAATAATAATAATAATATAATAATAATAATAATAATAATAATAATAATAATATAATAATAATAATAATAATAATAATAATAATAATAATAATAATAATAATAATAATAATAACAATAATATAATAATAATAATAATAATAATAATAATTAATATTATATAATAATAATAATAATAATAATAATAATAATAATAATAATAATAATAATAATAATAATAATAATAATAATAATAATAATAATAATAATAATAATACATACATACATACATCTCCAACCAATCTTCAACACCCTTCCCTCCGCCTCCCCTTCCCCCACCCCCTCCCCCCTCCCACCTCCCCCTTCCTTCCTTTGGCTAATTAGTAGATACCAAACAAGGTTAATTATTCACAAGTAATTACAGATGACGTACTCTTAATTACACTCACCTGGACACACATTACAAAGCATTAAATATTTTACAGGTAGTTTGAGGAGAGGAGGAGGGGGGGGGGGAAGTCATTAACAGGTCATTACAGGTCATGGAGTATTTACAGGTCATTAGCAGGTCATAGAGTATTTATAAAGGTAGTTGACGTCTGATGGTAATTGATACGATGAATTATGTGTTTGATCTATATGATTTAGGGGAGTTAATTAGCGCATGTTACAATAATAACAACAAACAAACAAACACACCCCCTCACACCTGTAATCACCCCCCCCCCCCTACTGGCCATTAACCATTAACCACCATTAAATTACCTGTCTTGTGGCCTTAAATCCCTTGCACCCTCAACCAACTACTTCCAATCCTGCGAAGTTAATAATTTGGTGAAAGTAATAATTTGGTGAAAGTAATAATTTGGTGAAAGTAATAATTTGGTGAAAGTAATAATTTGGTGAAAGTAATAATTTGGTGAAAGTAATAATTTGGTGAAAGTAATAATTTGGTGAAAGTAATAATTTGGTGAAAGTAATAATTTGGTGAAAGTAATAATTTGGCTAAGATAGTATTTTGGTGGTTTATAATGTGGTGAAAGTAATATTTTGGCTATGGTAATAATTTGACGGAAGTAATAATTTGGCGAAGGTAATAAAAAATTTTGAAAGTTGTAATTTGAGGAAAGTAGTATTTTTGGTGATAGTAGCAATTCGGCGATAGTGATAATTTGGAACAGAAAATATTAATTTGGTGAGGAAAGTTAATAGTTCCCAGAAAAACAATACTTTGGAACTTGTGTCACCGTTTCCCGTCTCTTATGAGGTAGATTAATTAAGGTGTTTGAGATGTGACCTTTTTCCCTGGAAGTTTTCACGGGGGTAAACTCAGCCAAGGGGGAGGGGGGGTGAGGGTGATGGGGGTGAGGGGGAGGGGGTGTGAGGGGGAGGTGAGGGGGTGAGGGGAGGTGAGGGGGAGATGAGGGGGTGAGGGGTGAGATGAGGAGTTGAGGAGATGAAAGGGGTGAGGGGGGAGGTGAAGAGATGAAGGGGGGGGGGCAGGTGAGGGGGAAGTGAGGGGGAAAGTGAGGGGTTGTAGGTTGAGAGACAGACAGACGGACAGACAGACAGACAGACGTAATTCTATCATTTACGTCTATATTTGAGAATCTCTTAATCACCAAACTACCAAATCACCTCATACCACCACTCTCTCCTACCCTCTCCACCTTCCCTTCCTCCAGTACAACCTCAACTAGCCAATTACTGACCAGCTGGGTAGTTTAGGGGGTTGGCCAGGGGAAGGGGGGGGGGGGTTGTTAGGGAATATGACCCAATTTATCACTCGACCGAACCACCAAATTGGCAATTAAACGATGACTATCTTGTCGACTACCTCCAGTGGAATGTGCTAATTATTGTACGTACAGGAGTCCACTGGTCTGTCTGTCTGTCTGTCTGTTAAAATGAGTCACCTGGAGCTATTAAGAACCGGTTACTATATAAATTATCAATAAATTATAGTTTAATAATTATCAGCGTCGATTATAGAAGAAGAATTACTAAGGCTATATTATGTTTGGTCTTGCAGAGAGAGAGAGAGAGAGAGAGAGAGAGAGAGAGAGAGAGAGAGAGAGAGAGATTAACAACACACACACACACACACACACACACACACACACACACACACACACTCACACACACACACACACACACACACACACCAGAGAGACAGAGAGAGAGAGAGACATCAACAGGCGTCTCGTTCACAACTGTCTCTCTACTGTCAGAGATTCTTAGCGAAAAAAAAAAAACGTACGCTCGTTTGTAGCGCTTTCCCGCTCGTCATCCCGGCCACTCCACCGCTACATATAGCGTCTTAGGCTGAGTTAGGACACCGCTTTGCTGACAAGACGCGTGTACGCTTTTTACTCTGGCCATTTTATCTGTTATTTTTTATTTATTTTATTCCTGGTCGGGTTGTCTTGGAAACTTTGTATATACTGTTGTGTGTGTGTGTGTGTGTGTGTGTGTGTGTGTGTGTGTGTGTGTGTGTGTGTGTGTGTGTTAAAATATCTCTTCCGTAACGTCACACAACATTTCCAGCAACAAGCGCTCCCTATTGACTTTCTCATCCGTGACGTTACACAGCATCTCCACCAATCAGGGTTCGCTATTGGCTCAATGGACGGGCATTAGGACCAGCTTACGCAGTCTACCACAATAAAGCCTTGTCGGGGCCTTTAGCGGTCGGGAAGTGGGTTATGGGAGATTCAGCCTGAGTTAAGTGAACTCTTTGAGGACGACGGTTTAACCCCTTTGATGGTGGTGATTTAAACCGTTTAAGGTTAATGGACTAACTCTTAGGGGGCGATGGTTTAACCTTTTGAGAACTATAAATTAGCCTTTTTAGTACGATGACTTAACCCCAGTAGTAGTAGTAGTAGTAGTAGTAGTATAGTTTGTTTACATGTGAGATGCGACAGTATGCATGGAATAATAGACCTTCTATCACTGGGCCACAGGGACGAAAGCACACCCACTGAAATAGGCTTACTGAAGCTAGGGAGACAAGCTGACAGGCCCACCACTTTCACCAGACTAGCTGACAGGCCCACCACTTTCACCAGACTAGCTGACAGGCCCACCACTTTCACCAGACTAGCTGACACACCCACCACTTTCACCAGACTAGCTGACACACCCACCACTTACACCAGACTAGCTGACAGACCCACCACTTACACAAGACGAGTTGACAAGCCCACCACTTTCACCAGACTAGCTGACAGGCCCACCACTTTCACCAGACTAGCTGACAGGCCCACCACTTTCACCAGACTAGCTGACAGGCCCACCACTTTCACCAGACGAGCTGACAGACCTTCCACTTACACCAGACGAGTTGATGTGTTGAGGGAGAGAAAAGCTTTCAGTTACAGTGGTATGAGTGACGTGTAATAGTTACTAACACTGTGACATTCCTGTTCCCACGGTAGACCAAGGAGGACACACACACACACACACTACCCTACCGGACTACTGCTACTACTACTACTAATAATAATAATAATAATAATAATAATAATAATAATAATAATAATAATAATAATAATAATAATAATAATAATTATAACTTCACCTTATTCAATCGTTAAAATCCTCAGTAAATAAATAACATATATTAACATTAGTTCCCTTTATTTTTGTTCCCCTACTGTTGTTCCCTTACTGTTGTTCCCTTACTGTTGTTCCCTTACTGTTGTTCCCTTACTGTTGTTCCCTTACTGTTGTTCCCTTACTGTTGTTCCCTTACTGTTGTTCCCTTACTGTTGTTCCCTTACTGTTGTTCCCTTACTGTTGTTCCCTTACTGTTGTTCCCATACCGTTGTTCCCATACTGTTGTTCCCTTACTGTTGCTACCTTACTGTTGTTCCCTTACTGTTGTTCCCTTACTGTTGTTCCCTTACTGTTGTTCCCTTACTGTTGTTCCCTACTGTTGTCCCTTACTGTTGTTCCCTCTACTGTTGTTCCCTTACTGTTGTCCCTTACTGTTGTTCCCTGACTGTTGTCCTTGTTGTCCTTACTGTTTCCCTTACTGTTGTTCCCTTACTGTTGTTCACTTAATATTGTTCCCTTACTGTTGTTCCCATACCGTTGTTCCCATACTGTTGTTCCCTTATAGCTGTTCCCATACCGTTGTTCCCA